>MNPL01005280.1:33714-43821 GCA_002081605.1 Tropilaelaps mercedesae
TAATCTATCTATCTATCTATCTATCTATTTATCTATCTATCTATCTATCTATCTATCTATTTATCTATCTATCTATCGATCTATCGATCTATCTATTTATATACACAGGTGAAAGGACACGCCTATATTGAAACAACTATATCATGTTGTGTATAAAGCACAAAACAGCTGTACAAATCAGCTTACCGTGATTTGGCACCAGTTGCTCGGAGATCAAAAACGCTATAAACGTTGGCGTTACTCTCATCGGATAAGCAACAACAAGCACTCTTTATTGAGAGTGTATGTTTGTTTTTAGGAATTTTTGAGATATAGAATGGAAAATTCGCCCTCATCAATAAATTCGGCTGACGTGCATACACACACATTGCTATATGTTGCACCAGGTTGTATTAAAGAAACAAATTATTTGTAAATTATGTTTGGTACCTACTAGATCTAACGATCGTTCATGGCCAAAGAGCATGATATGGTGAATATGCAAGGATAGAGAGAATTCGCAAATTGAACGCCATTTTTTTACGAGTAAGTGTGTGCTTGCCAAATACGAGTGCCCTAATAAACACAAATATCGCAAATAATATCGTTCTTCCTCTAATGTCAAATTTTATATCGGCTTTTGTCCCCTCGCCCCTACTGACATACGGGCCAGAGTATAAGAGGTATAAGCTCCATCTACTCCATCATCGACGTATCGAAAGTATAATCTATTAATGTAAGCAATTCGCCTGTTTATCCCTGTTTACCGGTATAGTTGTTCTATCTATCTATCTGGCGCTTCGTCACAAGGTATTTGCGTGTGCTTGCCCGAGATGAAGAGGACCCGGTATGAGGAAAATGCTTAGAAAAGGGGTAGGTAAGAAAGAGAAAAAACAAGAATGCTTTGCGTTGGGCCCGGTCGGTTGGTTGGTTGGGCTTCATTTTAAAAGTGGTCGTCGCTGCTTCAGTCGCTAAAGGTGGGAGAAAATAGACAAACTCGAAGGGTGTCTCGGTGGGCGGTGGTCGCCGTAGCGGTGGCGACGCAGTTTGTGAATATAAATTTCACTGTGGGAGAGAACAGCCGGCTTTCCCGTCATCCGGCTCTGGCCGGCCGACCGCAAAGGAACTCAGTAGAAGACAACGGAGCCATCCTACCGCGTGGCGGCCAACGGAGAAGCCTGCACTTCTCTGGGGAACGAGGCAGCGGGCATTTAGAGGAAACAGGAGGCAAAAGCCTCAGTTCAGGTGGGGACAGAAGATATAAGCAGCGCTCCTGGAGAGACGCCAGGAAGGCGCGATGCTCAGCCTTCTCTTAGTCGGAGGCTGAACGGGGTAGTGCAGTCCAAGCAGTCCTAGGAAAATTCTTCTGAGCTGCTAGCAGAGACGCCAACTTGCGGGGCACGCCGGCGAGTGGAAGGAATAGAAGGGGATTGCTGGGACGGTCCGGTTGATATACGATGAAGAGGCCGACCGGCCAAAGTCAGCGAGGCATGTAACAGTGTACATGGCTGGAGATGGCTAGGCAAGGCGTCGCCGGTGTCTTTGCACAAAACTTCATACACCACGGCACAGACAGGGTTTTCCCTCAGCCTAGCTTAGGCCGCCCGGAGAAAGACAGCGAACATCCTACATCGCTGCCACTTCCGAGCAAAAGGCAAAGTAGACTAAATCGCCGCAATCCCTCTATAGGGCTTTGAAGAGGATTCATACATTATCTGAGTTATGACGGTCAGCGCTAACTGGCAGTGGGTGGGCAGTGCCAGGGGACATTCTACTGGAATAAGCCATCGTATGCACTATAAGGTATCACGTTGTTAATAAAACAAGCCTGTTCCTTCTCAGATTTCCGCTCGTTGTCTGAATGGCGGGTTTGTTTTAGCATTTAGAAGGATATGTTTACCTCTCGCATCGATAGTTAATTTAGTTCTGTCTACGACGCCTACAGGGCATGACGGTTGGCCCTTGCCGGGGTCTGCGCTAAGTCAGTTTCTCTGGTAATAAATGAATTGTGCGCCAACGCTGAATTCAAATGCAACGACAATTAAAGTTTCCTTTACGGACGTCATTGGCTAGAACGAACGTAACATTCCAATCTAAAGTCAAGTAACCGCTGTTAAAATTAAATTTCACAAATACCACCCCGTGTGTAGGCCACCCGTTTCGTAATATCCTTAGTAAACAGTATGTTTGGCGTTATTTTATCTAGTTTACCTGTTTTTCAAGACAAGTCGAGAATGCGGGGGGGAAGCGTCGCTTATTTTAAAACCAGCTGGTGGATGCATCTGACCAATTGGACTGTGGAAAAGCTGTGCGAGTTTGCTTGCCTACCGCCGCCTGCCATGTGAAGAGCTTCGATATTACGTTTTATTACATTTATCAAACGAGTAGGCAGTTGGTCCCAAGGTACAACTTTTGATGGAGCACCGTCACACAGATCGACAAAACCCGAGGCACTTTGGAACAAGAATAAAATGGAATAGTGTGAATGCCATGTGTCCTTCGTCATGGACGGCAGCTCATGCTCTGCGTCCGAAGGCCGAGTCACGCACAAAAGTGCGATAAAATAAATACAACGAAAGCGGATTGAGTCCGAAGAACGTACAGATAGGCTCACTGCGTATTCCCCAATGGTGTGCCCCCACGTTTTAGACGAAGTCCGAAAACCCACGCAGCGGCACACGGTGTGCGAAGTAAATTGGTGCAATGCCCAGTACAATGTTTTACCCTTTTCATCCAAACGATATCACACACATTAAGTAACGTTTGGACGACAAAAGTGCCGCGACTGATTTGAATGGTTCACCAACCGGGGAAAATGTGGGTAAACTCGGTACTAAAACCCTAGGCCAAGAGAACGTAGAATGTATCCCTTTTTTTTGTCAGCTTTGGGCTCAGATCCGAAATTGGTTAAACGTCTGTTTCCTCGCCATTGTTATAATGGTTGCGTATTTCAGAAGACCAAACCTGAACACGTAGGAAAATCCCTTTTAACGAGTGAGGTGGGATCTTATTCGCTGTAAGCGAGAGCCTATTGTGTCTTCCGTCCGAGGAGGAACGAATCTGCAGGAACGGGCCTTGTACTTTCGGCCAAATTTATAGCTTAAGAACAACAGACCCCTATTATCTACAGAAGTGAGTTCTATCTACAGAAGGGAAGTGGTAAAGACAATGGAACCGACATGGCAAACCACTTTCGTTTTGTGCTATTTGTCCGGAGACAATTGTACGCTCGTAAAAAAACCAATCAATAAGTTTTCAAACAGCGTGCTTTCATATTCAACTAATGTTGTCAAATGCTGAGTCGATGGCGTGACTCTTAGGGGTGCACAAAAATTGTTTTTTCTTTGCACTCTTACTTCATTATTGTTACCAGTGTGTGGATACAATCCAGTCGGGACGCTCATTTTACAAACGTAGTGTATTCATTTGCCTTACTATAGGCAACATCGATTTTGCGCTGATACAAACTGAAGACCAATGTATACCAGGCGGCATACCCTGAAAGCAAAGATTATATAGAAGATATGATGTTTTATTTTTTTCCGAAATTTCGCCCTGTGTCCTGTATACATACTTTTAGGCAAAGCTAGTGACATGATTACGCTTTGCTGTGTGTTGAACACGCGATATATGGACCGGTCCGCTCGATGTCCTAAAGGGCAGAGAACTTGTCCTGTATAGGAGCAGTTTACGAGGCCACGTCAGAGCTCGCCCCTGTTACTTTGTAAGCTTCACTTACGCTTGATGTATTTTTGCCCCATCTGCCAAATGCCCACATTGAGGTGCCGACGGGAAAGATCGAATAATTTTAGTCTTACTCGTCACCTTATACCAGCCAAACGGCAAAACAACATACGAAACAAGGCAAGTGCCTCAGCATTTTCGAATCGTATTTACCGTGATGCCATTGCGCAACAGAATACGTACAAGCGGTTGAATAGATTCGAACCGCTGATCACTTTCATTGTCTGTCCATGTTGGACTATGCTGTGTTGTCTTGCGTTGAGCCCAACGGCACCATTGAAGTCGCACTCATCGTCATCAAAAGACCAACCTAGAGATCCGCAAAACAGAAGAATTTCATGCTTACGCAATCCGGTGAGATATCTAGTACGACGCTGTTATCTACCTGTTTTGGGAGCACGATGTGCAGTCGCGTTACTCCCTTCTTTATTCTCTTTTAGCCTTCGGCAAGGGCACTGCATGCGCTCTCAGATAAGATTGTGCGGGGACAACTACATGCAGCATAGCCGTCCAGGATGCTTCTCAATCTATCGACGTTTTTCGCTTGTCTGTCCCTGGCGCGCGTCTCTGCGACAATTCATGATTTACACGATATTCCTAGGAGGAAAAGGGTATTTCAACCCCAGTCTCTGAAAGACATAAGCAAGTTGGTGCACAACTATTCGGGTATGTATATTTTTGTATCGGGCTGTGCGTAATTTGTTGCGAAATCTAGTAGACAACGGTTATCCAAAATGAAGAAACTTACAGGGCAGGAGGATTTCGTCGGAGGCAGCCGTTTGTAGTCATTTTGCCTTCGACACAGAATACATACTATGTTCTGTCGATAAATAGATCGATAGATAGGTGTCAAGCCCTGCTGCGGCAATGGCGCGATTGTTACGCTGTCAGGGCAGCTGTTGTAACTCCAGGTATGACACCGAGGGATACTTTGTCACGTACACTATAATACCTACATATGCAATCTCTGAAAGTCCGTTTCAGTCGCTAAAACCATTATTTACGCCGCCTTAAACTAGGTTTAGTGTCATTGCTTGGTCTGCACGGAGTTATAGATGAATAGCGGAAAAATGCGTCCGAAACCGTGTACTCTAGTGCGCTTGGTTTCGCCGCATTTCTGCTCCATTGATTGGCACAACATGCAGTCTGAATACTAATGCATTTAGTTCCTACCAGCATTGGTCAGGGCGATAAGATCCTGTACGGCAATTTCTCCAACTCCAAGACACGAATGCAGACTTCGAAACGAGAAAAAAATGTTACTCACTGATCTCTCGATTATAAGAAACGGCGTTGTACAAACCAATTCTACTTAGATTCATTACCGTAGACCCGTGTTTTGAACACTGGCGATACCCCACGTCGTGCCAAAACACAACGAAAGTTCGTTGCAGAAAATCGAGCCCTTCTTCATGCATTACAGTTATCAGGCAGCATGCGCATGGCTACTAGCACAGCGATATGAAGTACTATATAATAAACTTATTGATGTTACTCTGCCGATTGTCATTCTGCGTCGCTACGTATCAATTTTTTTAAGCTGACCATCAGCCAATATTTAACGTCCACGGTAGCAGTTTTGCATTACTTCGTAACGTAAGACGGACCCCATATAATTGTAAATGTGCACCGGCGGGGATCGAACCCGTGCACCTACGTGTCTCCTCCAGTTGCAAGGCGCATACGAATGCACCATGCCACCGAGCTCGACGCGTCGTTACGTATCAATCTCAGCATATTCGTACATCTGGGCACTGTATTCACAGAACTTAAAAAGACCCCGGCCCAAAAGGCCTGTGCACCCAAGTGATTACTCCACGTACGGGTTTCTGGGAGGATAGCTTCGTACAGCGTTGGTGACCTCCCTGTCACACGACTGCATGTACAGGTGGTGAACTAAGAAGTTTTTATTGGGTATATAAACTGTGAAGACCCTCTCCATTGCAGTGAAGCGATCGCGGGGACTTCTTTCGGGACTAAGAACCATCTCTGCCAAACATTTCAATCGTTCTAACTCTCTCACTTTCTTTCGCTCTATCCGTTTCTGGCCACCTCGCCGTTTCCCCGGCTGCGCATATCGACGTCCAAGCAAACCACATCAGTTTCCTTAGCCCCGTCTAACTGCGATGTGAGCGACAGCCGAGCGTCGCCCCACCGCCAATCTGTCCTTTGCAATGCATGATGGATGCTGGCCACATCCGGCCGTATGGCGGCGTCCTACCGGCCTCTGTCGGCAGGAAGATGCCAGGCGCAAGCGTTTTTCCTGTCTTCCCTTCTCGCTTGGCCTTGTCGGCCCAACGCGGCGGTAGACAGCTACATGGGCGGGCAGTGCTTGCCGACGACGGTTTTTCCGCTGACTTGTAAACGTGTCTGTTCGATCAGCAACAAAGACCCGGGTCCGGCTTTCGGAACGACTCAACAGCAAGGACCGGGCGAGGGATTGGACAACTAGGGCTTCGGCCGGAAGTACTCTCTTTAAACAAGTGTCACTTCATCCGGTGAAGTACCCAGTGAAGGAGGATTGTGGTTGGAGGCTGATACCGCTTTGCTGACACAAACGCACGGCACTAAAGCAATGACAAGTCGCGGCGACGCTACTGCTTGTCGCTGCGTTTTTCATACTCTAGCCTGTTGGTTTGTCTCGTATATCAAGTGGTTTACCATCGCTCTCATGTAGGCGCATCGCTAGATTGTGTGACTTGACAGCGGGCACTCAAATAGAAACCACCCCCCTAATGGATAATGTATCTGTGAGACACACGACCGCCGCACAGTGAAGACGTATAGTACTGCCACTGTGTGTGTACATGGAACCTCCAACCTCACCGAAACAACGATCAGCTCGTTTTGAAGGTGCAACCTAAGTAGTTATCCGAACTGGGAAAGACCAGCTTTACAACTTGTTATCAAACTACCCAAGTTTCCTGCTAGGTAAAGTTCTATGCTTATTCGACTAGGACCCATATAGCTAGAACTCATACCGTATCCTAGCCGTATGAATACCATATGATATTTGTACGGTATTAATTCGTATACATGAATATTTATGTATGCACAAGTTGCCGCTCGTTTTATGATCTACTAAAATTGTAAAAATAGTTGAGAATCTAGTCAAATAAATCATAACAGGTCTGCTATCGGACACGCCATTTATTCCAATAAAGTGTCAATTTCTCTTAATGACCTTAAACGTATTAAGCTAAACCTTATCTCGTTACCTCGTACGGCATTAAACACACCTCTCTCCTCTTTATTATGCCAATAGGCTTTCGGAAAATGGAAGTAGTACATGCTCTAAGCTTCCCAATACGCCTGTCCACTTCCACGTCATCTTTCTTCGGGAGGACACCATGACTACGCTTAGTACTGTTAATCCAAACACCTGCTGACAATATGAGTGGAATGAACAGCGAGAGCGACACGGTTCACGGGTTTCTCAAAGTCTATAGGGAACAGGTGGACCAAACACGTCAGATATATCAGTCTAAGCCTTCATTTCCAGACAATGCTAAACGTCTTGTTCAGTGACTACTTTACTAAGTACGCCCTGAAGATTGATTTAGTTAGCAATAGTGCTACCTGCTCATAGACCTCGCAAACTGGCGAATTAATGAAGCGAAGAGGCGGCTCTGTTTAGCGGTGTTCAGTTTGATTACATTAAACTTGGCTGCGGCAGGTCACCTTGCCGTATTCGGCTACCAGCTTCAGTCGGCCTTTACCCATCGCTGAATACCTTTTTGAACGAGGTGGCTCAAGGCCACTTCCACCTCCCCGCCAACGCCTGAATGCGTTCAGCGTTAATAATTCAACTGACGTTGTGGAGTTCTGTACCGGCTAGACACCGGGACCCGTCAAAATACCGATGGTTTGGACGCTTGATGACCGTTCCCATACTCGACAGAAGTTCCCGGACTCTTTGCAGACGGCAGAGGCCCGGCTTGCCCTTCTGACGTCGATGGGTCAGTCGTCGGCGAAGAGCTGGGCATAACTTTTCGAAGTTTCTTTCGAAAAGAAGCTGCTTCCGTCATTGTCGGTTGGCCTTTCCATCTTACTCGCGCTACGCAGGTTTTTGCCAGTTCTCCGTACGAGGAGCGCAATGGTCCCGAAGGCACTGACGTGGGAGGAAGGAGCTCGAGATTAGAGGAAGATATCGCTGGAGTAGTTGGAGATCATTGAGATGAAAGTGAAACGATAACTGTATGGAAGCTCTGACTGGGTTCGAATGGGCGCACGATTCTAGCTAATTCGAATAAGCCCGCCAATTTGTTACCGAAGTGGACGGATGGACTGTAAACCTTTAGCGTTCCCTGCGCCCGGCCCCTTAATCAGTTTAGGCCAGGACGAATGTGAGGAAGCACTTTCTGTTGACCTTTCTAACTTAAATGACTCTGCGAATTCCAGGCGACTGACTAGCCGTCTGGTGTTAATCGAAACTCGGCGACAAGCCAGATGCCCACTCTAGCTATGACGACTATTTTTAAATTTAAACTATGCGACAACTAATGGTATACCATAAGGTGTATTACCCCTAGTAATACCGGATGTTTGTAGATATGGACTTATTCCTGCCACAGGACACACTAGCTAGCTTTCGTTCGCTAAAACTTGGCGCAGTTTTTTACAAAACATACCTAGTAAACAAGTAAGCGGCACTTTGAATAAACCGGAAAATGAATGCTTGGTCGGGCGCGCACGTTCTTGCTGAATGCTCTACATTTTTCTACATACCCAGCTGATAAACGACATCGGCATTAAAACGTCTTAGGT
The DNA here is from genome assembly GCA_002081605.1 of Tropilaelaps mercedesae. Classification (NCBI taxonomy): domain Eukaryota; kingdom Metazoa; phylum Arthropoda; class Arachnida; order Mesostigmata; family Laelapidae; genus Tropilaelaps; species Tropilaelaps mercedesae. The sequence goes on from MNPL01005280.1 coordinate 42,205, forward strand.
TGTTGGGTAGACCGTATTATTACATCGGAAGTGATCTCCGATTCAGATAGAATTTCCGTGTTTTTCGATACAGAGACCCGGCTAAGGATCTTATTCAGCTGCTGTTTGGTGTTTCTCGACCTCCACCGAGGTTGTACCGTATGTAAGAGGTGTACATTTAATTCGCCGACGAGAAGATACACCACGCTACTATGATAATAGTGGAGATAATACGTTTGAGAGGACCGGAATCGTCTAATCAATTTATTGTGCTACATGCAAAATCGGCTTGCCTATGCACGAGCCAGATATGAAATTCCCACGTGTGAGATCTTGCGCCAGTTTGTAAACAATTCAAACCAATAGTAGCAAACGGCCATCAGCACCCAAGTGCAACTATATTGAGCAATACGATAGATATCCAACCCTCGCCGTCGGATTGGCTTTATCAGAATGTCGTCCCTCGTTGCAACGATGTTGGCCCTCCTTTTCCATGTTGACTTTGCTTTTGCCGTCCCGCGTTCGGGCTGATGGCGGAGACGGCCAAACGTCCAGGACGATGTTCCGTGAACGGTAGATGCAACGGCAGGCATTACTCTGGCGGGCGTCAAGGGTGGTGCAGGTACAGCAATACCCAGTGCGCGGAGGTTACCCGTCGTACCTACTATCTCGCTTTGCGATCTCAAGTCTTTTGTAGTTGGGATCGAATCTCCGCACCTTTTCTCCTCCTCTTCCTCCTCTTCGTAGGTTTTCTTCCATCTCCGTTGATGTCGTACGTCCTGACCGGCGTTGAAAATGCCCGCCCAGAAGGAAATGAGTGGCAGCGTACCGACCAAGGCAGAGCCACTGGGGCGGAACCGATGGCATCCATTCGCCCTTCTTTCGACAAGCCATGTGCCCCTCCGTTAGCTTCGTACGAGCACTTCTTTACCGAGCTTGCCCGTCTTCGAACACTGTCACCCTCGCATCGCCCCGCTTCCTTCAAACGACGCACTCTTCAGAGACGGGGTCGCACATACCGATAGTCATCTACGCGTAGAGCGTTACCACGCCCATACTACTCCAATAAGAAAAGAAGCAAGAGAAAAAGTGGGGGCGGCAGTCCGAGGGATCGAATGGTAGAAGCCAAACAGTCGAATCGAAGGAACAGAGCGTTCGAAGGGTTGTGCTTGGTGGAAAAATTTTGGTACTGTTTGGGACGGCGCTGCCGGTCAGGATTGGTGTTGCAAAACGATTGTTTGCAGCAAGAGAACTAAGAGGAAGGAAGGGAGGTGGTAGAGGGAATACGGAGGAGAGCAAGGGATCCCTAAGGCGGCCGCGAGCACAAGTAGAAGAACAGGCCGTTGGCGAAGATCTCCACGAGGGCGGAGTTGTGGAAAGATATGTAGGTAGTGAAGGTGTGCATGGCCAGGGATGAAAGGACGACGGTAGTTGGGAACAAAAAGGACTTCGGGGTTGCTTTGTGGGATCGTCTGGTTGGCCAGCTTTCTGCGAAACGGGTGGCCTCATGAGACCAAGGAGAAGATCGAACAGTATGGTCAATAGAATATCTTTCGCCTTCCGCTTCTGCATGCACAAGAAGCGGAATGCGATTATATATTTATATATTTATATATTTATATATTTATATATTTATAT
>MNPL01005282.1:9623-33565 GCA_002081605.1 Tropilaelaps mercedesae
AAAAAAATTCGTCAGTTGCAAAATCGGCTTAAGGTTCTACGGCAGATGATGGACCACGAACAGACAAAGGAGAATCGACCCCCAGGCGGGCAAGAGAGTTCTTTTGTTAGCAGCGACTCTGTTGCCATGTCCAGACTCAAGGTTGCACAAAAACAGGTCGAGCAACTGAAATCGTACGAGCAGAAATTCTTTGACGAGAAAGAGCGCGCTGAGGAGCTTGAAACTAAAATACTTCAAGGAGAGAAGAAACTTAAAAGCTATAAGATTCAACTCCAGACGATGGAGCATTTGATCGCTGAACGTGAGGAGGAACTGTCGAGGGCTGCTGATAAGATTGTGGAACTGCAGTCCCGGTTGGAAGATGAACAGATACAGCGGTCGTTTAGTAGGTTTGTATCCCGCGTGCGCATTTACTATTATAATATAATCGGAGCGACCTAGAATACGAAAACATGTGACCCCAGGTTAGCTTTCTAGCTATGTTTCTCGTAATATGAGAGCATGGTGAACGTCTCGTGTTACTGAGAATCAAATTAAACAGCTTTTCAAACCTAGAGACAAGACGCAGCACTCAGGTACTGAATTGAGTGCATGAAACAAATCACTTCTCCAAGTTTCGATTCAGTATTTCCATGTATTTTGGATTGCTGTTCTTTTGGGTGGCCGAGACCTGTCGAATACCCACATAGTTGACGGCTGCTATTATATTAAATTACACGGCTACAGCTATAACTATTTCCGGCTTTATCTACACTCTGCGTAAAATATGTAATTATCACGGGCAATTAATCTGGTAGACTATAGCGAGGCAAGTTAGTCTGTGTAATTAGTGGGTTTTTATCACATCACTGAACATCTCTCACCTTCAATCACAGACAAAGGAACCGCTCAGAAGACACCTTGGACAGTGTTTCGGGCGAGAACGTTGGTGAAGCTGTTGTAGCCGTACTTGCCGAAGATCAGCGGGGAATCATCGCAGATCTTCGGGATAAGTTAACGTCGTTTGAAGCGGATCTGCAATCTAAGGAGCATGATCTGGCAGAGGCTATTTTGAATGGCAACATGAAACAGGAGCAGATTGAATCGCAGGAGACAATCATTACGTCTTTCCGAGGTATGTGTGCTTGCGCCCTTGTAAAGCAGCATGTGCTCGTATTCAGTGCATATATTAGTAATAGACCAATCTAACCAGGGTTATTGGTGGTAGTTTGTGTACCGTAGTTAAAATCAAGGTTCATACTACAGAAAAGATTTCTCCAGCGGTTGCCTACATAAACGAGCTCTCTACAAGACTGACCGCTTCGACTGACGAATACAACCGGCTGCGCGACGAATTGTCCGATCTAAAGGTCATGCGAAATCAGTTGGATCCGTCTAAAAAAAGGACAAGCTCCGGGCGGAACAGCTTGGAGCAGAAGTAGGCCTGTATAAAGACGCTAGTTGTGTCTCTAGCAGATATTCCCAGGAGATAGTGTACAGTTTGAACCGCCTCTTTATATAATTACAATAAGACGAACGGCCTCGGTCGGTCGAAACGCGTGTTTCTTATGTCGATTTCAGAAACAAGCAATGAGCAAAAGAGCTTAATCAAGACATTGAAGAAGACGATTGCGACGTTGGAGGCAAGGCTTGCAGAAAAAGACAAGGAGCTAATGGAACAAAAGACGCAGTCATCGGAACTCCGTGACACCCTCTCTAAAGAGGTCGAAGACAAAGAGTTTATGCAGGTAGGCAATCGGAAATCCCTAGCTTCGTAAAACCCTGTTAGCTAGAAACATATCACTGGAATAGTGAAATAGCCCACTAGGCGCGCCAGAACATGCTTTACCATGCAAACTTTATGTAATAGACTCACATACCTATAGATAGACAAGATAATGAACGGTGCATATCCCAGCTCACAAGCTGCCTGGCATTGCTCGTTGGGCAGACACATACCCTGACCTTTCGCTGGACGAACGGGAAAGAAGCTATTAGTTTAGCTGTGAGGATTCTAACACTTAATCAAACATGCTTGTAATTTGCATACATAGACAATGCACACATTGTAATATCCTGTAGCATACAGTGCTTATACAGTACGTTGGAATTTACCTTTTTGTTCATAGGAGGCGTTAAACGCAGCGTCTTGCACTCTCTCTGAGCGTGAAAAGTATGTTGCTGAAATGATCCAGTTAATAGCGTCACTTAAGTCGGAGTTGAATTCAATGAAGGAGGAACTAGCCACCAAAGATGGCAGCCTGAAAATTATCGAGGCTCAACTTGACGAAGTCAGTTCAGCTGCGAAGGATATGAGCGACGCACTGTCGCTTCTGCGTAAGGAAAAGGCCGATCTGGAAGAGGAACTCGATGTTGCAAACAAGACCTTTTTGAGCCTGAAAGAAGAGGTTGCTGTCCTAGTGAATCGTGCTAAGGAGTCTGATGCAGCTGTACTCGAGCTAAGATCGGAGAGAGACACACTGGTGGGACAGTGGAGTAAAATTGGCGAACAGGTTGCCAATTTAACGAAAGATTTGAAGGCCGCGAGGGAAGAGAGCGCGGAGGCGATTGCGGCTTCAAAAGCTGCTCATCAGAAACTGCAAAAGGCTAAAGCAGATATGGAGGCAAACGTTCAAGTTTTTCTTGATGTTTCAAGTCTCAAGGATGAGATGGAAAGCCTGAAGAAAGCACTGGCAGAACGTCAAAATGAGTGTGCAATATTCAGAGAGCGCAGCACATCTAAAGAGGTTTCTTATCACTTAGTAACACTGAAAATTAATGTTTTGTGTCTTGGACTTGCTGCCTAGATGGGTTTATATTTTCCTCAACACTAGAACTTAGTGCAAATTTGTTGAGAGATATAATCATTGTGCATGGCTTCCCGAAACTGATCCAATTCACTAATTATTGAATAACATCTGAGTTTGTTTCTACCATGCTAGTACGTTCTAGCAGGTGAAGCGTGATAATTTGCTTTGTTTTCCGAATCTAATTTTGTATTTGCTTGTGACCTTTACTGCTAAGGAGCACCTTGACAGGGTTTGTAGTGAAATCGAGTCATTGCAAGCTGAGATCAGCCAGAAAACGTGTCGTATTGCTGACCTGGAGAGGGCAGTAGAACCTCTGGAAAGGTCTATCCAACGAATGAGTGAAGAAATACGGGATATGACCGCATCCCTTGCGACAAGCGAACAGAGTAGAATTCAAGCCGAAACATTACTGCAGGAGTGTGCTGCTGAGAAGCAGCAGCTCACAAAGGATATGGACAATAATCTCGAACAGTTCAAAGAGTTTACGAACGAGGTAGGTAGATATTTAGGACGTTAGTACGTAGCGCGATACTTGAATTAGGAAAGGTAGAGTGAGGAACAACATGGACCCTTCGTTTCCTAAAATTCCTTGCCTTTCGTTCCAACTAACCCAAAATCTTAATGGGGAAATTAGCTATTTCTTTTTAAACTGTAAACATGCGTCGACAGTGCCCAAAGATAGTTTGGGTCACAATGTATATGGTGTTTCGCTACATTAAAAATAAACTAGTAATTAATCAGGCATCTATTCAACGCAGATCCAGAATGCGAACGCCGCAAAAGATCAGCTGGAAAAAGCCAATAGGATACTGAAAATCGAGCAGAGAAAGCTTACTGCTGAGGTTGAGCGTCTTCGAGCGAACGCCGCCATCGAAGCTAGCGAACACGCTCTGAAATTGAAAAATTTCAAGAAATCTCTTGCGAATTTGCTAGAAAAAATAGATATACAAGCCCCTATCATGGATCAAGGGCAGCTTCTTGGGGTCGTGGAAATGTCAGTAGAGACAGTCAAGCGGGCCAAACAACTTGAAGCTGAGAATCGTACATTGCAGCGATTGGCGGCAAATTCTGAAGCCGAAGTGCAAGGCCGGATCACATTATTGATTAGCGAAGCCGATCAGCTCAAGCGGAAGCTACGGGAGTCCGCGGAACAGGTAAATAAATGGCGTTTAGTTGAACTTTGTAGCTCTTTCATTGGGCACTGATGAAACAGAAATTCCGAAACCGGCAAAGACAATCCCGCTAGCGGACTCGTCAGCAATGACGATCGAAGGTTGAACGTCGCGTTGTAACTCAACATTGACAACGAAATTTTGAGCCTGCGTTTATCTAAGAAGAGGTCATTTTGTGAATAAGTTCCAAGAAACTTCAAGATAATAGTGAAGAACATTGTACAGATGCAATCTTTGGCGTGAGCCCTACTCATACATACTTTAGCAACCTTAGTTAAGCGCTGCCACACTTTTATAACTCGGTGTCATTGGCGATTTGCAGTTGAAGCGTACCAAAGACGAACTTACTGAAGTTGAGACGGCGGTGATCAAAGCGAAGGCCGGTGACACGGTCGATGGAGGTATTATTTCGATGTTGGCGAGGGACATCATGAATCTCGCCGTCAGCGCTCAAGAAAACAGAACAACGAAGGGTGAAGTTACTCAACTTCGGCTGCAACTCGTTGAGAGCAACGGCGAACGGGATCGTCTCCGTGAAGAGTTAGAGATGATGGAAAATGTCCGAGAGGAGGCGGCTAGCCTGCGGAAGCAGAAAGTCGAACTAATGCAGGAGGTAACAAGCATGCGGCAGGAGAAACTGGAGAACCACCATGAACACACAATGGATATCCTGAGAGAGGGCCATGACCTCGAAGAGGAGCGGCTGCGCAAGGAGTTGAATCAGGTGCGCTTACAGCTCCAGAGCGCAGAGAGTGAGCTACAACGCAAGGACGAGTACATATCGACCCTACTTGACAAATACGACAACGCCAAGCAGTATAGTGAAAGGAAAATCTCAGGATTACACGGCATTCTTCATCAAAACAACATCTCGCTGCCGAAGCCCCGGTGCGTCAAAACCGTGTAATTATATTTTCGAATATATACGAATTCCTTCTGAGAAAACAACTTGGCGGTAAGGCCCTTACAAAAAAGTTCTCTAGGATTCTCTAGTCACGTATGTGCAAAGCTCGTATCTGTAAGTAGGTGCCAATGCTAGTCATGCCTGAATGTCAGTCAAAATAACTTATACGACACATGAATCCGTTATTTTCATTCATTTTTTCTAAACAGACGAAAAAGTCCGAACCAGCCCGGACTTCCAGTTCCGGCAGTACGACCGAATGTCGACGACGAACACTCGCGAAGATTAAGAGATAAAGATGAAGAAATTCGGCGGCTCAAGTTGGCCAAACGTGAGTTAGAAAAAATGGTTTGTGCCAAAACTATCATGGAGCGCTCTCGAATGAATGACTCAACAGGCTTCGTCAATTCAGTTATATTGGGCCACGATGCTGACGAAATAACAGAACAAAGAAGCTGTATGCCGCCACCGCAAGCACCGCCAGTGAAAGAGCAACATTCCGCTTTCGAGGGCCGAGCTTGGCAAGAATTTCGTGAGCCTTCGAGGTACTCAATATCGAGCTTGTCTGACGGCAATTTTGATTCTTCGTTCGTTAAGAGGTTTGTGCTGAATCATTGTCTTCGTAAGGTTTTCGTCAGTCTCACAATAACAATGCATTAATTCTGTCCGCACGAATGCGTATTGTGGTTAGAGTTGGTCAGAACGATATCTCAGCCGTTTGTCTTTTGCTGTGAACTGTCGTACTCAAATCTCTAGGGTTTCCCACTGTACTTTCACGGCTTGAAAATACTATGAACGTTTTCCTGTATCCAATCGTGTTATTTTTTTAGTATGCCAGCTTACCGACAATCGGCCGTTTATCCTGTGCCCCATTCCTATTCATCGAGATCACTTCTCGAAGAACTGCCCGAAACGCCGCTTAGACAGACTCGAGTGCTCGGAAATAATATTTTTGGCAAATTTTCTGCACAACAACAGCAGCAACAAGCAATAGTGCAATCAGGATCAAGTCATTTTTTCGACATGACGGTAGCAGATCATGGAAGCATGAGGATGTCCACTTATGAGCAGAAAGGTATTTAGTACTTTTACGACTGGTCCCACGTTTCGAATCATCAGCTCTGTAAAAAAGCAAAGAAAACGTTTTTCCATACTAGCAATGCACCTGGCTTCAAACTGTACAGAGAAGAAAACTATTTCTGCACGAAAAACCGGATGACATTATATTTGTAGTAGTAAAATATGCGTATCTGAAAACTACTGTCAGATGATGCTCAACGTATATAAATTATCCTTTCATATCCTGCAATAAGTCCTTTTCTACGGCAAAGATTTCGCTTTATAATACTCTACTATGTCTTAGAAACGTTCAATGATTTCTTGTAAAGGCATTTTTTTTATTGCTAATGTTTTACGGTTTTTTTTTAGCCATCGGATCCTCTTCGAGGTCGTTGATGCCAGATGGGGCAAATTTGGTGGATAAACGTCAACCACCGGCGATGTTGGAAAAATCATTTCCGTCGCAGGAAATGGTTAGACGGATCAGCTCTGGAAAAATAAGCTTGTTCGACGACATTGGCAACGCGCTAAACTATAAATAGTAAGTACAAACTATCCTAATGACCTGTTTAGAAGGACTCTAAGGCAAGACTTCCGCAGCCTCTCTTTAAATAGCGCTGCCTGAAAGTCTAAAAGAAATTCTCGATCAGCTGCGCATACCGCTCTAATAGCGGCTGAAAAAATTATTTCAAAGTTATTCTAACACGAGTACGACGGATTATAAACAAAAGCATTTCTCCGCGAGATATTCTCAGAATTTCTTTTTCTTTTCTTTCTTTAGTTCTTGTTTGTAAAGCAAACATGTGTTTGAACAACCTGCTTTTACAAAGCAGCAATTCGTGCACCACACATTTTCTACGTTCATTTAGCTCTGCTACGTTTCCTCAAAGCAAGTTGGAAACAATATCGTAGTCCAAGAGAGCATTTTGATGCTGTAGTAATTAAAACGGCGGGAATGTTGCTTGGGCCACCTTCGGCCTTGATGAAAATTTTTACTATAGATATCATTACGTGCACCAACTTCATTGGCAACTCAGATAGATCGTCTCGGTCGAATAGTACAGGTTCACATTATATTTATGATCTTTAACACCAGAACAACTGAACATTCGTTTGATAACGGATTTTTAAGTGTGAAGGTTAAGGCAAGACAGCGAAGCTTGTTGTAATGCTAATACGTATAACGTGTTTTAGTAACACTCTAGAGCTGTGGCTTTGAGATTCCAAATGCCTTTTAAAATATACTTATAGAAAAGGGTAATAAATAGAGCACACGACTCACGTTTGGGCTAGCCTTTTGCTCAGGGTGCGTTATCCTGTTGGTTGAACGATCTCGTGCTGGCTTTGGTATCGTCTACGGCTCTCACTGACGTCGCCGCAGTTATGAATGCTTTGAAACTGCAACCATATTTCATTCATTAATAACAATTTCTCAAACTGTGAGGAACTGATTATCGCACGGATCTAAATCATAATTTTTTAGTTGCCCAACCATAGTCCGCAGGTCAAGAAGCTCTTTCCGCCAGCTTTTCCAGGAAAGCGCATCTCTTTGAACTTGTTGACGAATTTCTCTTATTCCTATTCGTCATCGGTCGAAGGCACTTAGTTCGGGCCTAAATCCTGCATGTCGTATCAGTTATATGGCAGCAAATCGACATTTTGCTCTATTCAGAACTGAAAATCGGTATTTTCAGAAACCTTCGCGGCACTTTTATCTTCTTGATCTCTTTGAAACCTTACAAACGGGTGTACCAGAATTAGTAACGCGTGATACGTAAAAAAATCAGTAGCATTGGAAAGGCAATATTTTGACACGCGGCTTTAGAAAATTAAGGTCAAATGCCACCTGTCACGGACAGTCATCATGTGCTTGAACAAAACTCCATTATATGGCGCATGTGTTTTTATAACCTGAGGCGTTTCGATGACAAGCTGTAGGTGTCCCACAGACCACGGTGTTACGCCTATATTGTGTAACAATTTTCCTGAACGTATAATTCAACAGTGACCTAAGCGCTGCAGCCGCTCTTGAAGTTGCATCAGCTGGAGAAAATCGTGCGGGAGCTGGTCGTGTTGGCGGCTTGAGTGGTCTGGGCATGGGTGATGACGAGGAAGCGCAATTCATGAATCCGAAAAATCTTGAGGAACTCGAACGTGATGAACCTCAGTCACCGAGTGATTCGTCAAGAGGCCTCGAGTTACTTCAGAGAAATCAGCAAGTGCCACCGCATCTCAGGTAACGATTGACTATTAGTAGTAGTAGCACTAGGCCTTCATGGTATTGTTACATTCGGACCGCTTTTATCGTTTTTGGCGGTTTCTCAATTTAGCCCTATATGATTTAGCTCTCGTTCTCTCTCTCTGCACTCTTTCTCGCTCTCATATTATTGTGTAGTTTACGCTACATAGGTTAGTGTTATTCCCGTCATACATTTGACTATTTAATCACTTCAAATCGTCTCTCAATTTCAGATCGTCATACCCTGTGGAAACCCAGAGCGGCAAAGTGCCTGTAACTCCACTTCTCAAGAAGTCATTCAAGTAAAGCGAAAGAACATTTAGCAGCACTGCCTTAAAACTCTAAAAATATGTTTGTATTTATGTGTGTGGGTGATACGCATACACACTTTTTTACTTTTGGGGTTTTTATTTATCAATGTTCTTATCTCTATGCCCTCAGTACTTTCAAATATCTTGCGATCTAATTACTGCAGAATATGGTCGCTGGATGTTCAGTACAGCTTACCGTGCCGATCAGCCGATAAATCGATGAGATCCGTTTGCTTTATTTTTTAGCTACTCGACATTGTGTGGACATTACTGTTGAACAAAATGTCTAATGAACAGTACGAGTATCAAGTGTGAGGAAGAAGCGCTCCTAATTCGCATCTTTGTCTAACGTTTTATATGCTAATAATATTGTAATAGGTTCTCGGTGTTCTTGTATTGTGTAAGCTATCTCCCTACGAACGCCGTGCAACTTCCATAAAATTACTGTGGTGGTGAATTTTCAAGGGCTAATACTGAACAAACAAGTATTGTGAAAAACATCGATATTGTTTTCCAAAAAAATACTTCAAAGAAAATTGCTAGTAAGATTCTGTTCGCTAGCACTTTAGGATAAAATGCCTAATACGAATGAAAGCTAATAATTTAGTGTGATGTCATACAAGTACCTCTAAAAAATAAAAGTATTTTCATATTGGTTCACATTAGTTTTTGGCTTCCTATTGTAAATAAAGAATATATAATGAAACATTAGGGGAGGGTTATTAAACTAGTTGAATGAATATGCTTCTTGCAAAGTTAATGAATGCTGTATATATATATATATATATATATATATATATATGCTGTTATTTGATCATACGACCCATAAAGCTATAACATAAGCAATATATAGCGGAATGTTTTCCCAACAGAAATCAGATTTTAAGAAAAAGCACCTTGGCGACACGGCGGAAATGGCAAAGAATTTTCAAGGGATCAGATGTAAACGGATACACCAGTAGTTGCAAACGCGCAAATTTTTTCATGCAAGCTTACGATACTTAGCCATAGAGTTCTACGAATCTCCCGCGTTGAGAGAATGCGAGCATTTTCATTGTATTGGCATAACACGTGTAGCGGGCCGGTTAGTTTACGGCGCAAGGATCAGATCCTCGTTGAGGAGCAAGCCAAGCTACTTCACCTTCATTTTATTGTGATCATGTGCCCGGTTGGGTCGGTGGCCATATGTCTTCAGATACGTTTCCTTCCTTCCTTTGCGAATCAAATAAAAAGGACATTTTAATTTCACGCTCCTTCCGTACGCGGACAGCTTAAGGCATTGTAAATACCTGGCATAAAGTGCATGGTTTTTCATCTTAATTAACCACATTAAAACTTTCTATTTTCTTCTGGAAAAATTTATTTTTGTAGAGATTCATACTCGCCTAAATTGACCAAATTAATTTATTTCTTGTTATCAGGAAGGGCCATGCACAATGTGTGTGGGGCTCACTACCGTGAAACGTCGAAAGTATGTCGGTTGTTTTGCGAGTGTCTCACACTACTTCAGATAGTTTTTCAAGGTCATTCATAAAGCTTATCACGACAGACGGTGAAGTGCGATGAAGGAAAATTTATATAGTTATAGCCGTAGCCAACTATTATTTTTGCTCTGTGAGTTGGCCTGGCTTTAAATGCATACGATGATAACATATTACTGAAGCAAGCATTCAAACATTAGATTGCGCAGGATGCCTCAATCAAATAATGCTTGAATCCCTTCCTGGCTTCAAGCGTATATAGTGTTTACATGGTTCCGTGACCTTTGTCGAAATGCCACCCGGCAATGTGATATCCGCCACAGCATAACAAGGAAAATATATAGCTCAAACGCGTATAGATGGTGGCGCCGATGTATTCATACACGTACAGACACTCATGCCAAGAGAATTCCACATTCGTGTCGATACAGCCGTCTTCTTCGTCTTTGGGGGGGAAGGATTGCAACTATACACCGATGAATTATGATGAAAAAGCTAGCAGCGCTGAGCAACTAAAGGTTCTAGTATTACCCTCTTTAAGAGTCCTTCAAACATAGAAATGCTTAGGACACGTGATTCTCATTTCAAGCTATAAAGACGCTAGTCTAACTGGTGAATGCGCATCGTACTTCACTCAGCCTTCTAAAGTTTAAAGCATATGTATAACCCGCCAAATAACATCGGTTACAGGTTAATTTCAACTTCGATATAAAAACAGTAACCAGACTATACTACTGAAAAAAACTAATGAACGTGGGCTTTGCGCGACTGATGAGCATCTGCGGCTGCGCCAAGTGTCTGTTAACCGACCCTCTCCTATCCCTCGCCCATTGTTTCTCCTTGAGTGCCGATAGTCGTTGAACGTCCCATTGCACCGTACGGTGATCCGGGCAAACCAGCCAATGAAGTGAGTTGAGTTTGGTGTCATGTCGTCAACGGAAGACGCGGACCTGGAAAACTGCCTGGACGAACAACGATGCCACAGAAGTGACCAAGCGGGCGTTGTTCAAGGCAGATTCCAATTCCATGGATGAGCACCGGGTAGCCGAAATTGTGCCCTGACAGCTTCGGAGAGAAAGGCGTTGCAATCGCGCCGGCTTTGCAACTAGGTACGGTCGACAACAGGACTGAGCCGACCAGGGTCGAGAACCAACGGTTCAATGTGTCAAACGATTCTGTAGATGAGGAGCTGTGCCGCCTACTCCGTAAACTAGCCTAAATACACTACTGGACTGTACTGCAACGCTATATACGATGGATATAGTGACAATAGTTTTTGTGTTAGTGTGTTTGCTCTTTGACGTGACGTATTTTATAAAGGTGATCCTTCACTGCTGTCCGTATCTTTTCGGTATCAGGAAAAGGACTCGGGAGGTGCACGATAACGTCGAATCATTCGGTGCGTAGACGGCACCCCCACAAAAGCTTGGGAAAAGCGCTTCGATAGATAATCTGCATACACGATGTGGGGTCCTGGTTCGCTTTATGTGCAGAAGGTAGTATTTTTCAGAACAGCAAGAGTCAGAAATGTGGACGCCATTACATTTGCCAGACCCGTTTATCTGAGGAGTATTGCTTTAACACTCAGCCCTACTTGTCAGTTGAATAAGTCTTTTAACAATATTAAAGATGGTACCAAGCTCTTTTATTGCAACAAATAATTTTCGCGCCGGCTATCGATTCCGTTCCTGTACATCAAATTAATTTTTGGCCATTTCGGTCGTTTCGCTGATGGGGTGGCCGTCGTGCTTTGTAAATGGGAGTGATTGTTTGTTTTGCAGGTTAATATGCAGATGTTTGAAAATATAAAATATATTTGAGAAACAATCAGATATTAGGCATAAGTAGGACTCAAAAATGATTAATGCTATTGCCACTAACGCGTTTATAACACGCTCATGAACATTCGGTCACATTTTCTAGTTAGTCTAATAATGTAAGGACCCTTGTTTTTTATGCAAAGCTTGAATAGACTCACACTTTCAAGAGACCAATTTTGTCAATGTCGTTTGTTCAGCATACGGATACAATTTCAGCATACGGAAGGTAACCATACAACATATCTCACTACAGCCCACGTAGATTTCTTTCAAACGACATCTCCATAGCCGTATTTTCTTCCCGCAAGCTAGAAGTCTGGTAAAGTTAGATCTGTGTGTCCTTTCGGAATTATGGTCAGGTAAGCCAGGTGCTTTCTACTTCTATGCCATTTAACCTAATTATGATGTTGTTTTTTTATTGAACCCATGCTTAATGAAGCTCTCATGTTTCTGTCAATACGTGCGTTGCCATTTTGGGTAGCATGCTATTTCGAGGCAGCGCAAGAAATGTTTGAGACAATGCTTTACAGAAATAAAGGTTAAGTGTGCATAGCTGGCCTGTAATGACTTCGTCGCTTAGATGCAATTGTAGCTCGTAGTATGTCGCGGCGCTTCCTTCTACAGGAAATGATACGTCTTGACAGGAAAAAAGGCCATTATGTTTCGCCGCCGTCTTAGTTCTATAACGTATTTTGTTTCAAAAAAATGTTTGCTCGTATGCAGGAATGGAGCCAAGCTACAACTATGGCGTTGGGTCAGCTACGATAGAAACGTGTAACATTGCGCCGACAAATCGTTGAAACTGAAACTATAAACCACAAAATCAGTTTTACGGTATTCTATGAATATATTTGTTTAACAAAAATAGAGAATATGTAAAGAAGGTCAAACTCCTTGCAAGCCGCCATTAGATAGGAACTATTTAAAACAGTATCTCTTGTCGCCAACCATATGTTATTGCAATGTTTGTGATTAGCAAGACAGTCCTGCTGGCAGAATATATCTGTAAAACAGAGTTTATTTTAAGTGGAACTTTACGGAAAACAGTGGCAAATCATAGTATAGAAACTAGTAGAGTTACCACAAAAGGCCTATTTACTGGGCGTTTCGAATGAATGAAAAAACTTTAGTATTGACCCATGTTCGGTACAAACTTTCTAATGAGGCACTACATTGGAAAAAGGTATTTTGTTGTGAGTGATTGCTATTATTATTATTTCATTAATTATTATCCTAATGCAGTATCCCCACGTGCATTTATCCTCAACTTGGATAACATTCCGCTTTGTAATTTGGACTGATTGTTTGATTTGCGACCTGTTTTTTCCAGGAATCTGTCTACCCTACGATTTGGACTATATGTGGCATATGAACCATGGTAAATACCTCCGTAATTTTGAATACGCGCGAGGGATTTTCGTTGGAGAAACAGGACTACTTCGCTTTGTCCTTGACCTGCGAAAAACGGACCGACTTTTCGTGATCGCTGCTATCGCCGTGCGTTACCGTAAACCGGTCGTCTGCTTCGAAATGTATCGCATCATCACTAAGGTTAGACCGAAAACATCTTCGTCTTACAAAGTCAAGACAGTAAAATACAATTGTGACCCATGCCTTAGAAGGAACACATGTCTTTTGAAGGAGGGGCCATTTCAGTACTCTACGGTGGTACACTACAATTTTTGAGTTAAGGTACCAAGCTGTATTGGGCTATTTGGCAAGTTCTGACTACAATGAAAATGCGGAAACTAATTGTGAAGTTTACAAGGTTTGGTCATATAGCTCATCGATATCATTGGTAAAGTGGGTTAGTTTGTCCCCACCCTAATTAAATTTAGATATTTCCGCTGCGGTAGTTTTTTTGGATAGAGAAAGCACACGAAAAACCATCTAATGGCAGCCCTATAATTGTGACTAGTTAATCCAAGGAAGCCCATCTCAAACTTATTTTCCTGCCCTACATTTTGAGTCTGTGTCCATTTAACATCGTATTTGCAAGCCTAATTTTTACATTATGGTTCGCCTCATTGTCGATGTGCTACAGTTGGTGTTCGCTGAGGGTCGTCACCTGTTCTTCGAACAATGGATGGTTGGATTCAAGGATAACTTCGTTAAGGCAGTCTGTTACTGCAAGGTTAGATGAGCACATAGGTGTTTGTAGAAAGCTAACCGATATAAACGGGTAGGGAGATTAAAAATAGTTTTGCTGAAGAAAGGTTACTTTAGGGTCGATCCAGAATTACGGAGAACTTGGGAGTCTACCCACGTGCTATATTCTAATTTAGTATTAGAATCATCAGTCCAAATGTAACACCGGACTAACGCAAGCCAAATCTATTAAACAGCTGTTAAAACAGCACAGGGACAATGGTCTTACCTTGGACGTTAGACTTATTTTGTGCGTGAAGAAAGAAGCTTTCTTATGGCTCTTATAACCAATATCTTCTGTTGAATTTCGCTTGGCCACAGGTTACAATGACGAAATCGGGAGACCTTCGGCAAATTTTAAGTGCTCGGGGAATGGAGCCCGGAGTTTTCTGCGGCCCCATGTCGGAAGACCTTCATCATTTCATCGAGCTCAACCGTGCATCTAGTGAAAAACTCAATCCTTCGAAGGGAACGCAGAACGATTTTGAAACTAAACGTATTTTAAAGAGAACCTAGCTGTAATGTATAGCGCTAACGAGTCTAGTTAATGGATAAATAGGGACAGTGTTAATATATTTAGTAATAATATATATACGCATATATTGGCGCTAATAAATTAAACTATACAATCGTTATCCTGATTATTATTATGAAGGAGTATGTTTCTATATTTGCTTTGGAGGAACACTGTAATTGCAAAGGCACAAATCTGTTCCTGTTGTCGAACGCTAGCAAGCATCATATATCGTAAATTTTATTCAGAAAATTTTATTCTTTAAGTGTACGCTATATTTTATTTATAACTCACCTGTAACCGTTTTATGTAAGACCGCAATGTCATTGGAGAAGAGCTCACCGTTCTAAAAAAAGTAGATATACCAAAATGAGATCGCAATCATCGCTGTTAAAATTACTATAGAATTCGCTGAACTGTTCGTAGTCTGTTCGAAAAAGAGGAATGAATTAAAGACCTTAATATGTGCAAATATATTTTCGCATGAAGTCATAGAGTATGCAGGTTAATCTGACGCAGTTATTGATTCTCCAGTTTTTTTCTACAGCCAATAGTTTTACATGTCTTCGAATTTTTTTGGAATAGCTTCGGCCAAAAGATCTAGCTGTGTCAATTCAATAGTTCCTTGTTCGAACTGCTGAAGTTACTGCTTAATCATTCAACGTTCCTAGATATATCAATCATGTTGTACGACTTATTAAACTGAGTGCAATCTGAAGAAAATTGTCGCCCTCAGAGCATTACGTTGCTGCGAGTTTATTACGGACATGTCCTTGAATGAAGTTTGAATTATTCTAAAAAAAGCTTCCATTCGTGCCACGTGATCTGATTTATATTCTCGTGTGGATTAGACCGTTTTTAAAAGTTAATCGGTGCGTATCACTATCGTGCAACATTAGGAGAAGCTAAATTAAAAGGGGCACGGAAATGAGATGTAAGCAATACTAGGCGACGAACAGATTACACCAAAAATGACACACACACACACCTGTTAGTTTACTTTTGAAAATAGAATAATTTCGCGATCTAGCGCTCAAAAAGGAATATGGTTCCCCTCTAAATTTTGGACTGTGTAAGCATTAAATTGAAGCCATGGAAGAGAGGTCATCGTGGTTCCTAGCCTTGTAATCTTGTACCACCGGCAAATCGCTACTTCTATTATAACTCTTGCCTGCTCCTATTCGATGACATTGTGTCGCATCAAATATAACCAAATTACTCGCTGGGTGCTCAACAGTACGTCTACTGAGCCTGGGCGACATTTCATCCTAAGAGTACATCTATACATTACTACCTAACTAATGCTCATAGCATTCGTAACTTCTTCTTTGTTTCTTGAGCTTTATAGTTGAGCTAGTACGGACGACATTTCAGAAAATAGGTTCGAAACTGTTAAAATGAGGTCGTCTTAATAACTAATAAACGAAAACTTCGTGTTTGCAGAATCCCTTTGTACACTTCCTATCATTATGACATGCAACAGTACGGATATATGCCCTAGCTTAAGAATCTTTCTAAGGGGAAAACTTCACTGCAAAGTGCATCTAGAGAGTTAAATAGAACTTGCAAAACAAAGAATTGGTATTGGCATAGTAACGTCCCGCAGGAGCACGGATTGCTTTACTCCAATGCTTTTCAATATACTGAAGATTTTCTATTTGATTTTCTATTTCTACAGAATGATGCGGAATAACACGTTTAGATAGACATACGACGAGATTGTCGAGCTCGGTGCCTTGGTGCATTCGCGTGCGCCGTGCGACCGGAAGAGACGCGTAGGTACACGGGTTCGATCCCCGCCGGTGTACATTTACATTCTTATGGGGTCCGTCTTACGAAGTAATGCAAAAACTGCTACCGTAGGCGTTAAATGTTGGTTGATGGTCAGCCCTAAAAGATAGACATACGAAATATTGCACACAACATAATTTTTTTCAAATCCTACGACCGAAAGGTGCTGGAGGTCTTAACCAGCTTAGTTTTCGTTGATCAACTTACTAACACTTAGCGTTTTTTCAGTATCAAAGCGGCTATCAGTCATGGCGAGACTTCTCAGCAAATGCTTACATGTTAGTACAGAGTAAGCCAAATCTCTTAATAGCTTCAGACAGTGAAAACTTATTTGATTTCTCATTATTTGCTCGACTTTGACGCGGCGGTCAACTATATGCACCGTAGCGAAGCTCAAAATTTGACGGCACTACATTTTCAAGTTGATTCCATTGTTGAGACCCCAACGTTTTGCTTGTGTACTTATATGTCTGTCCCTCACAAATGATATACAGCCTATAATACGGTAGTAAAGGAAGTTGTAAGTATCGGTCAAGGGAGTTTATATTTAAGTATTTCATCTTTAGAGTTCGGAATCGTGTGTCCCTATAAAAACATACGAGGCCATCGCTATTAAGGAGACACGTAAGCTTGTTACAAAATATGTATATATATTGATGAACACTCCGGACATTTCCACTTAGAAATAACAAAGCTATCTTTTCTGAGAAGGAACAGGTTTGTGCGGCAAGGCTATTATCCTTTTATTGGTTTATAGGATACTAAATGATACTTTTCCGAGTACGTGTACGGTACATAAATATATATTATTTTATTGGTATGATAGTCCATAGTTGGGACATTTGCCGGTAACCTGTACTGTTTGTTTTCGTATATAATAAGACAATATGAAGTAATAAATTTTGATCATGCAAACAGATGCATTCTATGTGTAGTTAAGTATAGTAACACCAAGCAATGCTCATGGACCTCGAGAACCTTTCAAATTTGGCCTTTATTAGGACTTTAGGCAGGGCTTATTAGATTACAAAGCAGGCAAACACAACTCGTGCTGCCGAATGTTTACCGCTAGAAACACCTCCGAGGTATGAAGGCTTAATTTCGCCTTGGTTCACGTACTCGTGTGCTGTTGTGTGTTAACTGCATATCGTTAAGTACAGAGCGGCACGTTAAGTTTAATTCAGACTATCACCATCAAATAGTATAAAGAGTGCCAAAGCCAACCGCCAAGCGTTTAGAACTCATATTCGTGTGACATGGAAGATTGGTTCATTGAGGTTCAATTAGCAGATGCAAGACAGCAAAGATGCGCGTGCGTATAGCGAGTAGTTAGTCACCTACTACATATGCGACCATAAATATAATATATATAAAGCGAATAGCCAGTCTCTGATTGAGAATCTTATAATGACATGATTCCATAAGTGCTTTAAACTCGTTAAATAGAAAAACAGCCATGTTGGATATCTGGAATATCAAGTAATCGGATTGAGTGTGCTAAACTTTGGCATCGGGGCCAAAATACCCGCAGTTCGTTATATTAATCTGATTTTTGTAGAAATTTAGCATAACGCGACGGACCTCGCTGAACTCTTCGATATGGCCTCCATCGAAACCTAACAATGGCACATACTCATCCGGCCTATACACCCAGTTTGTCGAGAGGCCTTCGCTCATTCGCAGTTTTACATATAAATTCTCAGAGTGTTTCCATAGTTCGAAGGCCATTATAGCTAGGAATTCCGTGGGTTTGTTCCTGATTCCGAATGCCCGAAGGACGGAGAGAAGGTTTAGATCGTGAAATGAAAAGAGTGATAGCCTAAACTTCGACTTCCCCTCGGCCGCGTTCTGAAGCTGGTGGGCAATCCCGTCGAGCAGATAGTGTGCGTAGTACGGTGCAATTACGTCGATGCTGGGCACGACAAAGGAACACGAATGTATTAGATTGATAGGATATTCCAGTCAAATTTCACGAGAACTATTAGAATTAGGGAAATTTTTTTCCAGATGGATAGTGTTAGCCGTTGATAGCCAAATGTATCACGAATACGGATAAAAAAAGTCGTAGAAAAGTTAAGGGAAAACCAGCTATCATTGCATGAATAGCTTGTTCGGGAATCATTAAAGGACCATTTCTGTTGAATATGCTTTTTGTGAGGCCCATTTTGTAGATGGGCTTATTATGTGAAGCTATTATTTAGCTCCTTATTTCGTTGTATCCATGGATTGTATTAGCTTGGTGCAATATCTGTGCTATCAGGCTAATGGAAGAGTACTGGTGCACAATGCGAAAGTGCACGCAACTAGTTGTAGTAGCGCCACTAGTTGTAACAGGTTATCGGGCGGTTCGGAGAAGGACCACACTCTGATCATATCGACTCACCTGTTGTGAAGTAGATATAGCCGGGAGAACTCCCTTGTCTTCGGAAACTGCAGCATCCAGTGGTCAGCTTTGGTAAATCTTTGCTCAAAGTCGACGGACACAAAGCCTTCCATGTAAGCCATGTAGAAGTAATTTATGGATTGATCGTGCTCGCCAGTCTAAAACCAAGAAAGTAGGCGCTGAGCCTTGCATACGTAATTATAAATTCTATTGTCCTCTGCTTACGGTGGCTCTGTATTAGATATAATTCTCAGATGATTTACCCAAAACTATGTACACTAATGTGGACATTAATTATATGCGATATATAAGACATTAATGAAAAATTATATGATATACAGAAAAGGTGTTACTAATTGAGCTCAGTGATAACGCCAGCCATGATCCTTCTTGATGCGTATCAATATTTACATTAATTGGTTGTAAAACGCTTGAGTAGTAGATAGTATCAAGTGCGTGTGGGTATTTTAAATTAATGAGAAATTGAGATGTCCCACTGCCTGTTCAATGGCGAAGTCATTTTCATCCTTCTCATATTGCCAACCGCCTTAAACTAACGAACAATATTGAAGTGCCAAAAAAGTTGTATATCTACTTGAGGGAGGCTCTAATATCTAATAGTTAAAGTATTGTTTTTCGTCTGCATAGGCTGATCGTTTTAGCCCATTGTTTTAGCCTTTCTACCAACAATTTTTATCAGCCATGAACTAAAAACCCAAAACAGTGACAACTTGTTGGAAC
Organism: Tropilaelaps mercedesae; assembly: GCA_002081605.1. Lineage (NCBI taxonomy): Eukaryota > Metazoa > Arthropoda > Arachnida > Mesostigmata > Laelapidae > Tropilaelaps > Tropilaelaps mercedesae. The sequence goes on from MNPL01005282.1 coordinate 28,976, forward strand.
CCGAGAAACGTACTAAATACAAGCATTCGTAAGGTCCTGTTGCAATGATCAAAGAGGAGCCTACGTTTTTACCTGCAGCTAGAAGTAGCCTTCAATATGAACTTGCGTTTGTTTCAGACCGGTCGTCCTTGTTCTTACCATAGTTTTTAAAAAAGTTATGTATTGTCCGACTGTACGAAAGCCTTCCTCCTTGGCGATGTCATCCGGAATCTTGGTCTCTGGATTGTAGTCTCGCATGATATACTTCATGTTACCACAGTTCTCCACGTATTTGTCTGTTCCTCTGGGAGGCATCCGAATTGCCACTTGACTAAGTGGCAGATCGTCGGGTGAGGGGTACCAAGTGTCCAATATCATCGCAAGCGTTTCGTAGCACCGATCGGCTTGTGAACTGCGAGCGAATACTTCGTTTGGATCGCCTATGAGGTAACCGACAGGATCCACAAAATTATAAACTCATGAAAAAAATGTTGCAATAGAAACCTTGGGATGGTTGAGAGCCATCGTATTTCAACAAAATCAGAAGTCAGGAATCATTTGAGGAAAAAGAATCCGATGGTCTTTTTAAATTCAAATTGAAGGAGCAACTGCAACACTACAGTGCTTTATTGTCACTTAAATCGTGTATACTTGGGATAGGGATACATACTACGTTATACCTTATGTTTCATACTCAAGCCTTTTTGATGGAATGATTACTCCGATACTCATCTAATCATTGGACAAAACGGTGGCTTTCATAGCGCTGCAGCCATCCATTCAAGTAGTCATCACTTCAAAGGCTATATTCAGGATGAATTGGCAAAAAAATAACCTAGCTATTAAAGCGGTAATGCAGTAATAATGTAGGCTAATAAGAGAAAGCAAAAACTTATGGAAAGAAAATGCACTAATCAAGCAGGCTGTGGAAGCTAAAAGTAACAATAGGCTTGGCTACTAGAGAAAAATGTTACGCCAGGCTACTATTTTAAAAGTACTACTGAAACGGGCTACTATTATTACTGAGTCTACTATTACTGGTAAACTCTTGAAATTTCCTGTAGACTCATACGTATACGAGTGTATACTAATGGATATTTCGTACTAAAGTTGCTAAAGTAAAGTTATAACCTGGGAGCTCACGTAGTTCATATAACGTGTTATAGGCTCTCTCACGTGCCTACAATTTGTATCAATTCAAGCGAAACTGGGAATAATTTCAACGCAGGTGGCGCAGCCTTTCTTTGTAGATAGTATATAAACGCTTAAAATGTGTGACCAATGCTCACTAATTTCCGTCAACAGCGAGGCAAGGCGAAAATAAAGCCGCATACTAATATGTTAATTTCCTGGTTTGAATTTCACAGGAAAAATGGGAATCGCAGCAACCATACGGACAGATTAATTAATAAAGTTAGTTTATATTCTTCCACCTAATGCACGCTTTATTTTAGAATATAGGCTAAATAGCTCACATAATCTATTATGTGAGGCTCTCTCACGTGACTACAATTTGTGTCAATTCAAGCGGAACTGGAAATAATTTCAACGCAGGTGGCGCAGCCTTTCTTTATAGATAGTATATAAACGCTTAAAAAGTGTGACCAATGCTCACTAATTTCCGTCAACAATGAGACAAGGCGGAAATAAAGCCGCATACTAATACGTTAGTTTCCTGGTTTTAACTTCACAGGAAAAATGGGAATTGCAGCAACCATACGGACAGATTTATTAATAAAGTTAGCTTATATTATTCCACCTAATGCACGCTTTATTTTAGAATATACGCTAAATAGCTCACATAATCTAAAATATGTCAACAAAAAAGGTACATCCTAATTTAGAAATAGAAAAATATCATATTTCTGCGTAATTAGTTATTATAAATAAAGGCGTATCAGAAGTATGAAGACATATTGCCATCGCATTATTTTGACTTAGTTAGTTCTCTCATAGAAATTATATTAACCTGTCTTCTCCGGCTAAATGTTAACAGCTAAATATACCCACAGTAGTGTATTTTATAAATCAAACCAATCATACGCAAAGCGGAGAGAACTGTATCTGAAATTGCCTAAGACATTTTTCATGCACTTTGCACACATTTATTTTCGCTGTCGCTTCCCTTTGTTCATTTCATATGATTGGTATGCTGAGTTCGCTGCAATTTGTTTGGATAGATTCGAATTTCGCTTTGAATTCCAGATGTCCAGGGTAATCGTTCGATGCTTTGCGCGATTTAGCGAGTGATCTTTGTATAAGTTTTAATCTGTCTCTCTAACTGCGTCAGTGTGAGCAGAATGACTGGTGGAAAAAGCACGAATAAAAAAAAATACATGAGTATAAAGGGGTTCAATTGTTTTTCAAAAAAATCTATTGCGTCATCAGGTGTATGAAGATTCTCCGCAGCGTAGGAGAAATCACACCAAATGCGGATATCGCAAATGCTAATGTTTTCATCATCAGATGTTGTAGACTTTGTGCTTAATATGAAACTATAAGCATAGACGGCATAGCATTTGTTCGTTTGTCTTGAAACCACGATGATTTGTATATATCTCCAACCTCACACTTCATTAGAACTGCCTGGTCTGTGACAGTCAGAGATATTGTAAAAAAGACACTCTGACTTCGTGCAATAATCCATATACTTTCCAACCAGGTGAGCGTTAGATGCAAAAGAAGAAAGTCAGTAGTAAGTGAAGCCTGTTGACTAAGGTACACATAAAAAAGCGGTGCATTACTGCAACAGGATCAAGTATACCTTATAAAATACCGTTCCAGCTTTCAGCATTTTGTTTGGAATATTAATTGGGGACAGGTCCAAGTTCGTTCATGCAAAAACTGCTACCGTGGACGTTAAGCGTTGGCTGATGGTCAGCTTAAAAAAAAAAAGATCCAAGTTCGTTTGGATACGCTTGCGCTTTATATGCTCGTTAGCGCTGATTTTCCGTAATAAACGTGGAGTCACCTTATGAAGATGGGTTACGAAACCTCGAGTTTGAGTACAACTAAATTTACTTGTTTATCCTCTAAACGTGACCCCAAGCTCGTAGTGAGAGCCCAATGGTAAGCGTACGCGAAAATCCATGATTTTCTACAAATCATTCAAAAATAACCTAACATTTTCATTTGGGGGAAGGATTCCAACTAAACCAATACATTCGAAGCTTATAACTAGTTAACTTACATTTTCTAAATATTTGCGAAGTGAAAAAAATAAACTCTGATTACGGAAAACATAACAACGGGTTTTTCGTTCTGTGAAGTCAGCGAAAAACTGTTCAATTGCGGGAACGATTAAATCACCCCAGCATTTGTTATAAGGAAAGTTAGATTTTTCTAACCGTTTTCCCAGTTTCAGGCTAATTAATTGCACAGAATTTATAGAAATACCCAAAAGTTTTGCAAAACAGCCAGGGTGATACCAATATTTAGAGGTATGCATATATACGCATAATGGTTCAATGCTTATCTAACTTGCATTTTACGATATGACTGTGTGGCCTTGGAACTTTAAGACGTTTACAAAAAAGGGTTGGTTAAGATACAATAACCAATGGCAGAAACTGTTATACACATTATCGCTCTACTGTACTCAATACAATGCGAAATTGTTTGATGAATTGTTCAATGAAATTAGTTAACCCCAAATAGTTTAGATTCTTTCTTTTTCTAGTGGGACAATCTAGTTACCCGAGAGGCGTTTTATTCATATCTACCTGTTCGCTACCGATTATCATCTGATTTGAGTATGTGCTTCATTTCCGTAGTGCATTGGACAGTTGCCACAGACTTGCGATTTTTGACAACTCTTCTATTTTTGTTTGTTTTTGTGCTGCCCATTATTATAAAAACGTATACGTATTAGAACGAAACAGACAACTTGCCCATCGGTATTGATACTGGCACGGAGACCTGATAGCTGTTACTTCTAGATCGAGTTACGTATACAAATGCATTTAATCCATTTATTGCATTATAAACAGAAAGGGGCTGGCTCGGTGATGTGATATACACTTTTTGTATCGCCTCCTAGATTGGAGTAGATTACGTTTCTATTGACATGTTTTTTTTTTCGTATTAGTCAAAGAAAACATTGTGTCCATTTAACATTGATTATTGGAGCTTTGGCGGTACTGTGTGGAGCACTTTAACATAAAATGTTGTAGGAGAAATGTTTTGCTTTTCCTCTGGTCGAGAACGAGACATTGCACATACAATTTTTGGATTTAGTACTAGAGCTGCGGTGTGGTTCTTCAGGGTCTGTGTGCTCATGCTATGCAAAAATCAACTTTAGGCCTCTTAAAAGATTTTTAACATATCCAAAAGTTATTTCGATGCCGTTTTTGAACTTATTTCAGTCCAATATCGTTCTTACATTTCCTAGCACAAAATCTGGACTAATATATATATATATATATATATATAATATAGTTGTTCGCCATCGTACGGTATATCGTGAATTAGTTAAATCGTTAAACTTAGAAACGCCTAACGGTAATACGGTTATCACTTGTCACAAATATACTAAACGCCGCTAACGACTTTTGGAACCGGTTAAGGACAACCACAACTTCATAGTGCAATATATATATATATATATATATA
>MNPL01005283.1:0-26751 GCA_002081605.1 Tropilaelaps mercedesae
TTGTAAACGAGGGATCCACACGTCTGGCCCTAACTATGTATATTTTCTTCAATGAGAAAATAAACTAGCCGATAAGAGGTCTTCTCAATCGGCCCCCAAAAAAAAAAAAAAAAGAAGCTAGGTCCACCTGTCCAGTGTGACAAAATATTTTACAGTCTCATTTCTAAAATTTTACACTAAATGGACTTTAGGTCTATTTAAAAATCCCCTCTCTACACCAGCGTATGGGCGGAGATAAATGAACTCTATTAATAAACTGAAAACAATGTTTTGTGGAAGTCTACAAAACTGCTGGTAAACTCCATCTCAGTATCTGTAAGGCTCACAATCAACCACAATTTATTGTTCACATTCCGTTTTTCGTGCATTACTTCGTAGGACGGGCCCCATTCATGAGAATGTGTAACGGCGGGGGTTAAATCAACGTGTCATAAAGTGCACGAAATTGCATCCAGCCACTAAGCGTGACGCCAAACTTCGTTTACATAAAACATATAGTTCAGACTGTTGTACAATAACCATCTTAAAGCATCATTAAGCTCTCGCCTTTATTAACCTCCTCTTTCAATGTCTGCCTGGTTAAAGAGAAAATTCCTAGAGAGGGAATCACGATTTTCATGTCAGACTGATTAAATTAATTGAATTAATTAAATGAGTGTTAGTAAATTTGCATTTGTACAGGTTATTTGAAAATCAAAAGCTTAAGCTCACACTATACATGTAAGATTATATGGGACTCACTGTCCCAATCTCTCTTCTTTGCAGAAGCGACATTTGCTAGTACACCCTTTTTTCAGTTATTCACTGTGCATGCCTCATATACAGAACATGCTCTATGCATAGATTCTGCTGCATTGCCCCATTACTGTATTACATTATTACGCCCGCCACAGATATCGCATAAAGGATAGCTTATCTTGTTTAATGCGATTTCCCTCAGACTATTAACACGTTTCACGCTGTAATCGGTAACGGGTAGTCTGCGGAAGCCTGGCTCTTTTCGCTTTATCTACATGGTGAGGTTGCTCTTCTAGAGTCATTACTTCATTTTTGATAAGCATTTGAGTCTATGTTTTTGTTCGATGTAAATAACGATGTAATAATAGAAGCATGGTCGGACAAAACCTTTTTAGGCCCCAAAGGAAATGGATCTTTTACGGAGCACTCAAAATTTAACAAAGGAAACGACTATACAATCAATATTGAGATTTTATGTTCATAAATTAAATTAAGTCACAATTACACCCATAATTGTATAATCTGTTTGCGCGGGAGTTTGTTTTTGTTAATTCTACGCAGTGAGTGTCCGTAAGATAAAATATTAATTTAGAGACCAATTTATTTACAATATTTAATACATAAGATTGGAACCACTTAGTTTTCTGCGGTTTGACAACACTAGGTTATCGCGAAACATTTTTAAAAAACTTTTAAATTTCATTAGGCATATCTCGTATCTAGACACTGGAAAATTCAAATTTAAACTAGAGAGAACATTTACAAAGCTGTGTATCAAAATCGGCGCTTCGTGAAACACCGTTTGTTTCTGGATATTAAAGTGTATTAAAAAACAAAGAAATATTTAAAAATACTTTTTCAACTGAGAAAACTATATAAAATGGTATTTCACATGAGGTGAGGTAGGGTCATAAGGAACAGCCCTGTGAGCGATTGGACAAGATGGTTTTCAAATTCTATAAGCCAAAATTCAGGGTTCATTCAAGAAAAATTTTTTCAGAAAATATCGCCATGTTTCGAGTTAGGTACAATTATTTAGGTGAGACATAGTCTTTGTATGTTTCGTGTACATGTGGTTCGCAAAACTTTACGAAACCGGCTCTTAGCCTAGAGTGATAGGACACAGATATAACCAAAATCCATATCATTACTATTTGTCAAAATTTGGTCAAGTATTGTTTTCAATTTGCGTTCTCAAGCAAGACCAGCATCAGAGCAAAAGCGCAAATCCGAAATATTCTTCCCAAGTGAAGATCTTTTCTCTGATGCACATTTCGTCAGCCTCGTTCACAATAGTTTCCTCCATAGCCCAATTGTATGAGTGATTCCATATAGTACGTAACATAACCTGCCGATCACGTGAAGAGAAGTTAATGATCTCACTAAAAACGTTTTAATTTTAGAAAACGCCTTTGTGATGCAACGTTTGATGTGTTTCGCTACCTATCGTCGTAGAGATCTACCGCTATTATGCAAAACAATTGGTAATCTATTTTCCGAACCCAAAGTGCTTTTGCACGCTGCAGTAGCGGTTAATGAGTTTGCGAAAGCACAATGATTTCTCACCGATTTTGTTCCGGAAATTAGTATTGTATTCTACCATCACTATATATTTATAGAAAATCAACATTTAAAATTGTGTACTCACAAAGTGTTGTGTCCGAAGAATCATCATCAACCATGAATTCTGAAAATTTCAGAAATATTTCTTGTTAGCGGTTCAAGTTACAGGGATGTTATAAGTTGCTGGCTTTTTTAGAGTTTCAACAATACTTATATTCTAAATCTTCGTCGGCATTTTTCCTTTAAAAATGGGATGACACATATAGATATAATAAAAATTAAACAAACAAAAAATTTGCATAAAAAATTAAAACATTGTTTTAATTTTTTTGCAAATAAAATTCAATTTACAAACAAATCGAATGGAATACAAAAAATATTGAGCTACGTAGAATGCAATTTATTCAATTATTAGAAATGTGAAGTATAACAATTCGAGCGCCGGAAAGTTGGAAAAGATCGACTTGATTCTACGATTTTCAAGATCAAAAGAAATTAACGAACGCGAAGATTCACAGGATATGATCTCCTAACAGCGAAATGGGCTATTGTTACTCGAGAATCGGACGATTCCAACACACTCATAATTTCTTCGGATATTACCGTTACGTTCAAGATCATATCCAAATGCTTACTAAAATTAAAACCCCTACTTTAAAGAAAGAACCATCTGAGAAGAGCCGTCCGTCTTATGGGTATATATTAGATCCTAGTTGTCAAGAGTAAGCGATAGCAAAGGTCTTATATTTTACAATTGTTGAACTCTTATAAGCTCAGAGGTACGAATGTGAGCCACGAATTGACTGATATACAGATGCATCACGTAGTCACGTTGTTAGCGTTTCATACATTTTTGTGATATCATAAATCTTTCACGTCGCATCTTATATTATTTCGCAGGACGCTTGATTTCGTGTTTGCGTGACTAGAGTTTTATATAACATTTTATGCTTTTTTATTTTCATTGCGTTTGTCTGCCATTTTTTGTTTCTCGCGCATAACTGCTTCAATTGATAATCATGGAAAATTTATATTTATATAACGGATAGCTTTTGTTTGACGCTTCAATAGAAAAAATGAGAAGTACATAGCTAGGTATAGCTCATAATTAACCTCCACCAGCATGTTCGAGAATCCGAAACGGAGACCCCATGACTCGGACTGACAAACTGGAAAGTGAAGAGGAAACAACGGAGAGGTAACAAATGTTGAAGAAAAATGAAAGCTCGAACACCTTGTACAAAAAGGAATTATTGCGGATTACGGATTGGCTACATTACATCAGCATTAGTTCTTAGTTTAAAGACTGCAACCAACAAGATGCGTAAATGCTGGCATTCAAATTAGAATCGACTGAGGCACTTGTTAGTCAAATTAAAGAGTTCATTAAGCGTCTAGAGAAAGCCTGCAGGAGGCCTAGCCACACAGAAGGGAAAAGATAAAGCGTAAGAGCTCAAGAATTTATTCAGGAAGGATATCAGATATTCAGGAAGAAAATATTCAGGATAATTTATATTGTCCTAGTTTCCAGCCATAAAAACTTTTGAAAAATTCAGCAGAAAAGAAGAAGAAGGAGTTTCTAATGAAGAGGTTAACGGAAACATTGAAGAAACTGCTTCAGATGCGCCACACCTCTTAAGGTGGCCAAGAACTGCTGAAAAAGCGTGAAGTGTTATATGTGCTGTAACGAGTGTGATAACACAAACTCATGTGTACGGAGTTCAGCAAAAAGTCATCGCGTAAGGCATGATAAGTACCCGCGTACTAAAAAAACAACTTCAGGTACGGCAGTGTCGGTGACAGGAACAGGTAAAACAAAGAAACCCAACCAGGTGGCTGACGTCAACCAGTTTATTGAAACTAACCGCAATAGCAAACCGGAAACCTTTACTAATGCCACACCCATAGACATCAGGTCAAAAAGTCAAAAAACTCACGACCACCAGTATTGATGGTGATAAACCCGGAACGATCTTAGAGAGCCTAGAAACATCTGTGGAGGGGCTGCTGGCGGAGAACAGGTTTCCCGCTGGACAGAAGGAGGCGCGGACTGAACTATTACACCAGCCTGATTCAACAAAAGGCCACAGCGGTCAGGAAGTCTGTCAGATCAACAATCACTCTATAAATCGCTCTATAAAGATGATCAGATTCGCAGAAGAAGAGTGCGATAAATCTGCAGAAGATCAGGTTCATATTGTCGGTGTTCCTTGTTGGTGATCCTTCCTCCAATGCCTTTCGTTTCGTAAGGTGAATGTTGTTCGTAGGGTATTACAGGAAAATGCATCTTGTCATATCTCGTAGCATAAGCGATACGTGATTCAATGAGAGTTAGATAATCTAGCGCCTAGAATAAACAATGTGGGATCTGGTCAGGCGAAGTTTTTCTCTCAAGGGGTTAGCAAGAAGCCTCATTTGGGTGACCTAGGCCGGCTGCTTGGTCCTGTTAATGAGACACAGAAACGAGGATGAGGTATAAGATAAGACGAGACAGTTTCTAAAACAGATGTATGCAAACAATGGAATACTATTCTGAACTGGCGACCCCGATAATCAAAGCTGTCAAAATAATAGGCATGAAATGGACAAGACCGGTAAAGCCGAGAAACCGACCTCGACCAAGACAATGAAATACTTAAAGGCGATCCTCTGCAAGGGCATCGCCTGAAATATGTTAAGAAAGTTACAAACAAACGGCCAGAGTTACAACGACTTTGGTCAAAATTCCTCCTTAGATTCGTAGGGCCGGGGACGCCAGGACACGCTGCTGGCAACGTTATCGACTGTCCAATTTGAAAGCGAGTGGCGACCAGAAGGAACCAATGATTGATGAACAAAATAGAAGCTGCGCATATATAACATAAATAAGCAGCCCTGAGGACATGAGCTTTTTTTTTTTGCGACGGAGAAACTCTCATGAGCATCCGGCTTCACAACAAAGTATTCGCCGGGTAGGGTGGGACTTCCACTGTAGGCGGACCTACCCACTAAAACTCACGCCGCCTGATTACAGTATTCACAAATTTCAGTGTTTCTTTTGCCAATCCTATGCAAGTATGTGCCGAAGTTTCCATGTCCCGTTATAATTTGTACTGGTTCGTATGTTATGTCCCCTCCCTTTCTATCTAGCCATGTCTTGATGTCCGGTATTAGCCCTCTAACGCGGTCTCCGCCTGAGCCTATACCGTTTGTCCACTCTGCTTGCCAGTTACTAATCATGCCTTCCCAACTGTCTTGTACCGAGGTCTCGGGATCCCGCCATCTCTTCCTTTTTTGCTGGACTTTGATTCGCCAGGGGACGGTTCCTGCAAGAACCATTGCCGCTGAGGACACCTTGAGGAGGAGGAACCCTGAGGACATGCCAAGCCTATCATCCTTAGTACCTCTGTTGTTCGGACTGTTCAGTCGCGTTTATATCGAGCTCCAGGAAAAGATATTCATTAGCTAGTTTCCACTGCGTTTTCATCAGTAAAATTGTATTAAAAACTTGCACGTTTCGTTGTTCAAAACATCGACAAAATGATTCTCCAGAAAATTAGAACGGTAGTTGACAAGATCCCGAGGCTACCGATTACCTAAAGTTTTGGAACCTTTGCTCTAAATGGACATCATCTGTGGTCCTTTGCGCTAGTGGAGAAGTGCCGAAAGTGGGTAGAATCTCATACTGCCAACGATGTCAAAGAGTAGGCCATATCGCCCACAACTCTACTCAGGAGGTTCTACAAGGCAGGCGTTGCCACCACTGCAAGAGCATCTTCCACATTGCATGTCCTTCAAATAATGGAACTCGAAAAGGCAAACTGCCGGGTATACTTGCGGTAAGCTCTGGCGTATGGTTATAACAACAATTGGTAATTACAATTGGTAATTAATGATACGACAGGTTCCATCGAGACAAATCCCTTGAAGGCTCCCTACAATATCGTGACAAAGAAATTGGATCAGCTAGGTTTTTGAGTGCCTGGAAAAAGCTAACGTCTGATTCCAAAAGAAGAAGTCAAATATCGCCTTATCTGCCTACTCAATACGTCAGCCAAGGGGGTAGAGGCAATAATAGATAACTGACTCAAGTCCTCGCAAACGGGTTGCTCAGGTTTTACAGGCAATGTCTGGTTCTAACGGCGGTTCATTGCCTCGTCTAGACGTCTTTGACCAACAAAAAACACCTTCGGTAACCAATCATCCTTTTGTCTCTCCATATTTTTTAATGTCAGGAACGCCTTTAATAGCCACCAAAGCAAAAGGATCACTTTTTAGTTGGTAGTATCTGTCTACTTGGATGGAAGAACGTTCGAAAGAAAATGTTTAGAACTGTAGATGACTGCTGACCTTCCATAAAAGTCAATCCTGAGCTTTCTGCTTTTGAGCTTAGCCGATGATAAGCTCTACGCTGACGCGTAGAGCTCTATAATCGGCTACAACAAGGCTGCCTTGAACGCAGAGCCTTATGAATGGAAGTACACGGGGTGAAACTGGTTTTCGTCAAGAGCGCCGCCATCCTACAGATCAAGTGTAAGAAATGTCTACCACTCGAACTCGCACTGGATGACCGTTTGATCTATGACCTGCACGGCAAGATACCTAGAGGCATACCTGTACAAATTCCTAACAGTTTTGCCTCATGTGAGGTTCGCGGCGGCAGAGGCGAGGTGAAAATTTTTACTGAAAATGGAAACTTCGGCAACCAATAGCACCGCTTCGGCCTCGTGAACATGAATGTCTGCAACCTGAGCAATACGAACGCGAGCTACGCTCTGGACTACATTCTCTTCCATTGATCAGCCTGTAGCGAGTACAGGAATCGACGGTGTGAATTATAAGGCATGACAATCCGAAACTACATATGCACTTGTGCATTACATATGCAGTGATAGGAGCAACTGGTTAGTGCGAGCAGTCTCCTTGGAACAAGTACTACGGAGGAGGAAGCTGGTAAAAGTGGGCAAGACAGACATGAAGGATATGGCCCTGACGCTATTTACTTGTCGTGTTCACGAATTTCGCGACAAAAAACGTCGAATATGGTGGAGAACCCAATGGAGTGCACTGGAATAAAGTGAGTTTTAATAGTGCAATTCCTAAATTTTACTCTGAGTAAGTCGCACACTAGCTTGGCAAAGGCGTCAACGTGCAGGCATAGCGCGCGAAAACTGAGCATCCGTGGCACTGGCCCTAGCCAACCCGTGAAACCTCGTCATGAACGCTTACGGGAAGACAAGACAAGGCCAGCAGGGAGACGTTAGTTTTAATCTTTTAAAGAAAACAAAAGATAGAATGGTTTATTAGGGAGGTTTGAAAAAATTTACAGGCAGTGACTGATCACCTGAACCAAATGCTTACATGCTGTGGGTGCTTTCAACCGTACATTTAAAGAACCCAGTTGTTCGGCAGGCAGTCAGAAGGATGGAGTTTGCGCAAGAGGGGTTAGGCTCGCATTCTGCAATTCCATATATTCCAGATCTGCATTCCAGAATAGGTTCAAGTTCCCACATTCTTCAGAAGAGGTCTAGAGTCTTTTTTAGACCTTATGGTTGCTTCGGAGTAGAATTACTCAGTGATTTGAAAGTGGAAAGTAGACAAGAGGAACGAGAGTCTACGCGTTCACAATTATATTAGTTTTGAAATAGAATGACGGGCTTCAGCAATTAGATCCCCACCCATCAGCAAATGACAGACGCGGAAACTGAACACGGATATACTGTGGAGACAGACATAACCATGGCGAGAGATGTCGCTGTCAATGCTTGGCAGTTGGAATAAACGACAATAAAACCTGATAAGACGGCCAAGGGGAGCTGGATTAAAAGCCTGGTACCTGAACTTCGGACACTACCTGACCCGTACGGAGAGCTTACGTACGGAGTTGCTCGAATGCACTCCGGTCACAGGGCAATACCAGATGTGCATGATTAAAATAGGTAACTTGAAAGTAAATATATGTGTTCTCCGTAACATCGTGGAAGAGGACAACGTTGGGCATACTGTCTTACACCGCAGAGCACTAGAAACGACAAAGGAAGTTGGTTGTCCAGAAAAAGTTAGGGAATATTATTAGGGGAATAGTGAACTACATGGTGAACTTTTCAAGGCCCTGCACCCAGGCAACGAGCTTTTGGGACATCATAATGTCTCTTACTACAGACAAGACGAGGTGGAAAAGTAAAGTGAGAAGACGCGCCTAGGGAGACGAAAGGGGATGCCGAATATTTGAATTCCCAATGAACCCGTCCAAGCAACAGAGCAAACAGCCGTTGATCCCCTATCTGGATATGGGTGGTTATAGTCGGACGTAACTAACTGTAGCTTAGGAATACTTGGAGGCAGGGAGAGAGGTATAGATTTTGAGATTAGGAAACACAGAGGGTCGTCTTTCATGGCTCCGAACCGTTGCATATACTTATAGATTTATAATATGTGTATTCAATTCATTGTTATAGAACTAGGAAATCTTACTCACACATAAATATAGAACTAAGGCTTATAATTAGTCTATTTTTTCCAGGCTGATTAGCCAAGCATGCATGGTGTCTTCTCCCAGACGCAGCTATTCGGAAAAAAGTTATTGATTCAACCATGTTGTTTTTTAACGAACACATTTCGTCCTGTACTCAATGTAAGGGCTCGTACCATTGATCCAGATTCCGCTAATAGCAGCGAGAACGACTAGCAAAATGAGTATACCGGAGGCAGGCACCGAGCCTTCCTGGTTATTCTTATCCGAATGCATCGTTACCAGAGATGAACGACGTCGGGAAGACATCTTGGTGTATTTCTACGTGCTGCTGAAGGGTTGCTGTGTATCAAATTTTCGGTGTCAAATTGGAGATGCCAGGAGTTGAATCTGATCCTCTTCTCACACGAGTGGCACGCACGCACAGATTTAAACGAGTTACCTTGCTCAACACGCTTTTTATAAGACGTTGATGTATCCCTGTTGTACGCCTGGCCCCAACTCACAGTGGTATCACCTAAGACCTCACACCGACCTAGACGACGAGTCCACACGGCCAACGATCTCACTTTTCAAGATGCGGTTCGCTGCCAACAAGACCCAGTGGTCCTCGGAGAGACGCCGGTGTTCGCGTGGTGAGGGAAACGTGCAGGGTGGCGCAACAAACGGCCAGAGAGCCAGCACTAGCTAGAATCGCCTGAGCGAAGCAAGCTCAATGTAGCCAACACTGAATGCAGCGACTGCCAGTGTGCGCTGTCCTTCACGACCTTGGCCTACCGCATTAAGCCGGGACAGCGACTGCGTCGGCTAGCGCAATGCGAGCTGTGGGCCGCAACAGGAGGGCGACTGAATCTGTGAAAACGAGAGCCTAAGATGTTATTGCAGCGGAGTGGCCGTTGGTACTTCACTGCGAAACCAAGACGGAACCGTGCAAAGATCACATCGAAAGACGAGATGAAAAGCCAAGCTGGAACGCAGTCAGTAGCAGTGGGCTAACATCCGGATGCTGGTGATGGCGGATGGTATGGCACAGACAGACGACACCAAGCCAGGCCGCTGGCACAGAACGACGATGGCGGGAAAGTAACTCGACCACCGCTGGGGCCGGCATTAAGCATCAGTCGGACATGACACGCAGCGGTCTGCAGGAGGATACTTAATCGGAAAGCAGCTAGACTAGATCCCGGCCACCCAAGTGCCCGAGTTTTGCATAGTGGGCCGTTTTGAGCAAAAGCCTTAACTACCATAGAAATTATCTAGGCTATACCTAATGGCATCTGGGTTGTGCCATGATAATTTTGAACTAAATTGTCATGGTAATTGCCTTCAACAACTCTTGTCTCTTTTAGTTAGCGGAATTTACATTTATCAAATGTATGTATTTATATAGGCCCTTTGTAGGTAAGGCTTATGAATACAATAGAATAAATGGAGGCAATGCATGAAAATGAATAACGTACATACTTGGTACGAGATCTGTACAAAAACACTTGATATTATAATATTATTATAATTAAATATTTGATATTATAATAATATATGATATTATAATATTGTCCAGAAAGTATTGCTCAAATGGTCTACCCAATAGTCACAAGTCTTATGCACGGGGTTCGTTTATCTTAAGGACCCTATATATTTTGTTGATGTTTACAGATAGCTATTAGCGTATATTAAGAGTTAAGTTACTTAGTATTTTTGCTATGTTTTCAATTTCATTGTCTAAAATGTAAAAGGCGATGCGAAAAATGATAGACTGCCTTGTTGCGCGTATAATCGCCCTTTATGGGTTATTTAGTAAAAAAAAAATCTGTAGCGTGTAACTTCCCGAAGTAGAACTGAAAGTCTTTTGGTACTCATAATAGCTCACAAATCTCAGTGGACTAAATCGTATCTAACATTATCGACTAAACATCTCATTTTATAGTATGTCGTTTGATTTGCCTAAATAAATTTGGCTAGAACCGCAAGATTTTCTCTATAAGACCTCAGTGATTTCATATTTCGGGGAAAACATTTCTGCAAATGTTTTGATAACAAGTATTATGATTTGTTTGAAAACTTAGCTCATTGGCCAGCACGGTACGTACTGTTTCTTCCGCGTCCCATGCATACAACGATCGCTGGACTTATAATAACCGACAAGAGGTACTTCTGGCTCCAAAGATCAGCAGGGAATGAGAAATAGGCGAACCACTGATTGCACACCAGGTTCAATAACACCTGAAGGCATTGGAACGGAACGGAAGAGCTCATCTTGCTTAGCAACAGTAGCAGTCAACGTGATAAACTCGTCAACTAGCTTAGGCACCGAAAACAGATTTGCAAGATGAGACAGGCTGGTATGCACTGTAAATTTTTCGTTTTGTAATTAAATGTCAGAAAAGCCAAGAACAACAGAAAAGAGAATACACACATTCGTAAATTATTTCTCATACATAACAACATGTAACAGCCCGCTAGAGTTAGTGGAGCCGAACCCCGGTTCCAGATTGCTTACAAAATACTTTCAAAAAACATGAAACAGAAAGAAAACGACAGCTTCTATAGTCGCAAGACGAATATCTATGACAAAAATCTCGCAACTGGCCAAAAGCGTGACCTTAGTTCGCAAATAGCTAAGCGCACTCGTTAGAAAACTGCGAGGAATCCAGCGCGCTTGCATCACAAATTTAATCATTACTGAAAGAAAGGTTCGCAAAATGACTGCTCGAAGAAGACACTGAGTTCAAGCTATCGCATTTTTCTTTTAATAGTATGAAAAAATCGGACCGGTACTTACTGCGTTATGGCTTGCCAAAAAGTAACCCTCACACAATGACTCATTTCAAATATTCCCAATTTTCTTCGATGGACATGTTTTGTGAACACACAAGGGGTCTCGTAGTAGACAAAATGAGAGCGTATTTGATGTGAAAATCCGTCCCCTAATATCATAATGTAGTATGCTTTCCAGGGACAGTTGGTTTATCGATCACACTGCAAGAGTCATATCACTTAAATTTTCGTAGAAGTAATGATACAAAGTATTTTTATTGCCGAAGACATATAGCTACATAAATATTTGTATTTCATTATGTTCAAGTTCGCACACGAATATTCGCACTGTGTAAATTTTTTGTTATCATCCAAGTTAATTTATATGCTATTTTTTCACGAAGTATCGATTTGTAAAATACGTATTCTCACGTAGCTGAAGTAATAAAACAGATCAATGATAAACTGTGCAGTGACGTCATAACACATTACAAAAATGTTAAAAAATATTTTATCGTCTTTCCTTTAATTTTTTGCTGAGGAAAGTGAGTGAGACTCGCAAGGAGGCGAACCTTAGGCCATCGGGAGGCGATAAGTGAGAGCATGGCGACCAGAAAGATAAGCATCAAGAACACAATTGGTCTACAGGCTGTGTTCTCCGTGGCGCAAGGGCAATGGAGAAGACAATGCTATTATGAAAGGCTTCTTTAAACATTTAGGGCAAAAAGCTCAACGTGAAGCGAATACAGTACAGACAAAGTAGGTAACATGTGTGATCTCATGATGTCCGACGTGAATTTCGTAGCATGCAATTACCACGCAGGATTTAGGCAAGAGGGTTTCAGGTGGTTGTACCGAACAAATAAAGGCAAATTAACACTCTTTTGAAGCGAACGTAAAAGAACTCTGTCTTACTAGCACTGATTACCAATTCAGACCGTTCGAACATTCTGACGACTTCTTTGACTCTTCCGAGTCTTGAATATGTTATCTTGAGCATCTTCGACGAGTGCAGAACAGTGGGAACATATGATTTTGCACACGCGACCTTCCTGCTGCGATTTTCAGAACTCAAAATCAGAAATTCCTGAGAAAACACGATTTCAAAAAACACGATTGGCTCGAGAATAAAGCCTAGCGGTGTTTCGATCTCGTGCCACTCCGACTAGATGCCATCGATGCTAGCCTAATACGAACATGCGAGCATGAACGAAGTTATTTCACAACCATCTCGTTACATTTAAGGACCCCCAAAGCCTGCAGAAAAATAACGTGTGTGAAGCAATTGAATGCAGTTGACACATTAAAAAAAGCGGCAGGGCATATCTGATTTCTCTCAACGATGTGAGTGATTTCTTGCCCTGGATGACTAAGAGTCAGCTCGGACAGCCGCGATTTTATGAAATAGAACTAACAGACTGAGGAGAAGGTAATAGAGAGTAGACACGTTTTGTGTTTAATTTAGCTATCACCAGATTTTCACAAACTTTGGAGAAGTATTTCATTAACAAGATATAACGGTAATTTTGTACAATCTTTGGATCTATTTTGCGATGATGCGCGGATCCCTCAATGCAAACAGAAAACTTACTAATCAACGTGTAGTTCACGATACATGCGAGAAAATGACCAAACAGGGCTGCGCAACGTTGAAGTAAAGGTCGTCGATTCTAGAACAGTAAGAACCTCAAAGGCACCCGCTTGAGAGAACTGGTTTTTGAACTTTTGAACTGGTTTTGACATAAAGCTGGTCTAGCTGTCTTTAGATCTCGACGATTGTTTTGGAGTTCGAAGTAGTCGACTAATTTAAAAGTTTGAGGACTAGATTCCAAGTACTATTAATTTAACATATATATAGAATAATGTAACTCCTTAACTTCGGAGTAAGTTGAGTTGATTTCTCCTGACGAAACCTTTTTGATTCGAAAACGTTGAAACAATCTTCATATTCACGAGTGAAACCGTCACAACTTTCCTCGTGCCGTTTGCAGTAGGACGACTCAACTTCAATGGATTTTCTGATAATCACTAATTACCACGACTGTCATGTTATTTAACCTGGTCAATCCTACGACGAATAGAGTGCCCACTCGTAACAGTATATAATAACTGGACAGTTAGTGAAGAACAAAGAAGTGGACTACGTAACTGGAGGTATATCAACAAAACCCTCGTAGTTCTTAATCACTATGATACATATGCACGACGCGGGGCGATTAATATCGTCCAGGGTGTGACAATAGTTCTCAACAAGAAGGAAGAAACGTAGCTCACGGAATGATTTTGCCAACAAATCAATGTTCAAATCGCTCATCACGATGCGAGCTAGTGTACAACTTTAAGATAGAATGTTTTCGAGTACATAAAATTGCATGTCATGAGAATTAGTAGTAATAGAAGCTGACCAGGTAGCCCTCAGAACCCGGTTTTTAAGGAGAACACGCACCACTTGCACTTGTCATGCTCACTAGTCATAAAATAAAGCAACGATCAAAATCTTGATAAGTAGTACCTAGTGGAACAAAAGACCTAATATTTTAATCTAGTGGTGAAATAAAATGTTCCAACTTGTCGGGCTGCTGGAGATTCTAAAAGGTATGTATTTTTCATAACTCTCTCAGGTATTTCTGTTCCATTGCCCTGGACGAACTGAAATTTTTTTATTAGCTACTTCTTGATGTCAAATTATTTAAGTTTTAAGCTCACATGTAAAATTTTCTTGACTGCTTTTTCCACGAACTTTCGCGCAAGCGATAATATTTCTCGATCTTGAACACGTATCTGTGATTCAGCATGTACGGTTCGGAAAACTGGCGAGACTCATGAAACTTTTTCGGTTTTTCTGCGAATTTTAAAAGCTTGATGCCGGTACTACCGACGTACCTGTGACATAACTGAGGTCGAGGGCTCATGTGCGTCCTGACCCGGGTACGTAACCGTTTGTTTTTTGCGTTACACGTTATACTTGAAAATGTTTCCTGTGTGGGGCCTTCCTTGTATTCACCTTGTGTGGGGCCATCAGCTTCTCGCAATACTTCTTCGTTTTGATTATGCTATACGCGATCGCTTCTACCTCTTTATCCGTTCAAAACAAATCGTGTTGCTAGTTTTCCCACTTCATTTTTAGCGTAAACAAATGTTTAGGAGTCCAGAAGTGCTAACACGCTCTTGAAGTCGTTGTTTCTTGTAGTCAACCGTACATTAAGGTGGCTGAATGTTCTAGGTCAGCATTGGAAAACGTGTGGGGCCTGGGCAGCCATGGGCAGCTCATGTTGGACAGAGAGGGACATCTGGCACGATAAAGCAAGGGGAGACTGTTGTTGGTTTCTGTGGTTGTCCTCTAAAAACTCCGACTGTCGATGAACTGTGCGAGGAAAAGGGGAGTGGTATGTGGCTACTTCAGCTATTTATGTTTCTATCGAGCTCTCCTGGAAGCGGTCTTTTTTAGGACACGGCTTGGTTACTGATTTTGCGTTGGAAAACGTTTTAGATTTGCAAGGGATGACTAGAAGCGAAAATCCGGGTAACCTTGCCTATAGCGAAACGGTTTTCTTCATTTCTACAGTGCTAACTCGCGGTGGCAGACAGAGTTAACTGAAAACGGTCTAAGTCGAGTGCGTCCGAGCGTTTTCTAACCTTGCTATAATAGGTTCGGGTGAGATGATACGTGAAAGTAAAGCATATGGATATAAAATAGAGGGCACATAAAAGTGATGTGCACGCAAGGCAAAACTGAACGCCACAAACATGAGCTACGACAAGCGGTTGAAGGACTGCGTTCCACCCCACCTGCTCATGAATTTTTGGAAGGTAGGAAAAGCAGCGGCAAGATCAATTGGTTCAGAACATAATCGAACGTCTTGACTAAAGCGAACTGGCTACCAAGTTTTCAATCGCACATTTTGGGCGGAGAAGTCAGAGCTCCGTTCCGAGTTTCATTTTATCTCAGCAGAGACAGGAAAACGAAGCGGTCCAGCAGGGCGCAGAAAAGGTTGAGGTACATATGTATATTAACTAATTAATCTTCTAATTAATTAATAATTATTAACATAAAAATTGCAGAAAGGATATTAATGTTTTGCGTGCGGTTTTATCTCTCCCCGGAAAAATACGGCTACAGCCTGGTCATCGTAAATATTTTTCCTTCTTATTACAAGAAATGGTTGTTCATGTTCGGTCTAGACAACCTGGAGTACATTCTTGAGTCCGCTGTACCCTGCTGTTTAGTAATATGCTTTATGAAGTGACAATTCACCCGCCTGATAATATTTGAACACAGTGAATGATGTCTATGTGTCTTCATATGTATGGTGTGAGCAATACATTTAGGGAGAACAACGCTTCTACAAATGAACACAAAGCCTGTAATCTTTGACAATGAAAAGTGGTGTCTCTTATTGAATACGTTGATTTGATTATTTGACTCGTATGTATGTCGAAGCTTAGCATTTGGGTGTTGTAAGAAATGGCAACTTATACAGGAGATTATTGCAGAGGTGCTCCTGGTGGCTTTCGGATCCAGATAGGATCTCGTTAGAGGATGTTAGGGCCCTCCATAGCAAGTTTATAGAAATAGTGGCAGATACCAACCAGGTCATCAGAAAACACCAAATGCCGGCCGAGCAGAAAAATACGAGCCTTACTTGCATATTTGAACGAGGGACATGTACTAGCATGACTGCCGCTTAGACATGCTGGTAAAAGGCAATTTTCGAGAGGCGACATATGGGGTACACCGCACCTCCATTAGACAGCGAAAAAAAGGAAGATAGCAGTGACGAGCAACTGCTTATAGGGCGTACTACTGCCTTTTGTACTCTGTAGGGCGTTCGAAGTAACGTAAAAAAATGTTTCAAGCTAAATACAAGGAGAATCTCAAACAATTTAATTTAAGAAAATATGGAGGCTCTGCTTGGATAATATGACGTAAGAGCAAAATGACCTTTCAACACAGATTGGCACGGGGGAACCTTTGTTGAACGCATGGAACCAGAGATGGTCTATCATTCAGTGGGGTCAGCCACTGTTCGACCTCGGTATGTGATAGGGATTTACATCCATTGCATCTGAAGCAACAAAGATTACTAACCTACCGGTTCGTCCCTAGCCCATAAGCGTCAATTTTTTCATTTATGTCCTTATTATAATTAAATAAGCTCTAGAAGAAAGAAATTTCAGAAGATGCCAGATCAGTCGTCAGTCACGTTACAATAAGTTGAAAAAAAACTTTAAACGCTTTTCACTAAATATTTGTACAATTTATGTCGTAGCCCGGATATTATGCATTACAAAAGTTCAGTTCACAGAACAAGTGTTTCAGTACAAATGTCTATGTATCGCTTCAGAGTCACCCTAATTCGCACCTCCATTTGTGTTTAGGGGTGCCTACGCGCGGTTTACGATGTTCATGTCTTGGAGCGTGATGCGAAGACAAGAAAAATAAATTTAATTTTTTCAATTTCTGATGTTCATGTCCTGGAGCATGATGCGAAGACTATTTTAGGCCTGTTTACATGCGGTTTAAGATGTTTATGTCGGCTTTGTAAGGCGTAACCCAGTTAGCTTTGTAAGACGCAACGGCGGGAATTAAACTCGTGCACGTACTTGTTTCCCCTGGACGAAAGGTATACGCAAGTATAGCAGGCCACCGAGCCCCACAGAAGACGCGACCAAAGCACGAAGTTACTCGTGTCGACATAACCCGGCACCAACTATTTAACGATGGTGGCATATTCGAACAATGAGCGCGAATTCAACAAAATAAGAGAAATTTAGAATATTTAAAGGTGCCTATTCACCGCATTTTAATTTTTCGCGCACATCATATAGTCTTTGAATCTACCGCTCTCTCATACGTTTATATAGTTATATAATATCCTTTGAGTAAACGTGTTTGTGATTTAATTTGAACCGTTATTATATCTTAAATCTTAAGAATTATTTAAGAGTATAATTTAAAATGTAATTTAACGTTATTTATGAAGCTTCAAACGTTTCAAATTTCTTCGAGCTCACAAACTAATTAACCTAAAATCTGTTAAAGGATGCGGATAGAGTTTGTGTTTGGCATTATAATTACCGTTCCTACCTGCTCAATGAAACTTTTTGGGACTCTTTCCGTCTCAAGCTCGCAAATGCTTTGGTGTTGCTTCGCGCAATCATATTTTACAAAGAAATTACGGAAAGAATATGGGCACAGGAGATTCAAGTCGAAGATTAGTGAACAAGCACACTAGGTACACTACATTGCTGTTGCAGCCAGCTATTTATACGTCCAAAATACCAGGAAACTGCACACGCATTAAAAATAGTGCCACACTTGAGTCGTCGAATGTGTGTATAGGCTGAATTAGACCACTTATTTTCGTAAATGATGTCTTGGTGAGCTGCAAGCAGGACGTTAACTAGAGCTATGTATATCATGCGAAAAATTAGAGTACCAGTATTGACGATAGTGAATGAATACAGATGTAGGGAAAATAGGTTTTTTTAATTACCGTTAAATGGCTTTTCAGTTACGAGGATTGAGTTGAGATTTATTGAAAACACATCTATAGCAGCGGCAAGTATTTTGTCATAAAGCGGCGACGCACGTTGTGTTAGCAATCAAGGAACACCGTCGCGTGTACTGAAGGATACAACTCGAGGGTCAGTGGCGTCAAGTCCTCGTGGCGGAAAATTAACATTGGAATGTTCCAAGGGCCTATCTAGGGTCTCTGTATATTTTCGCTTTAATTCATTTTATTCGCCTAAATATTTCGTCGAAAGCTTTTTGTAAAACCATTGCGTGCTCCGATGATACATCTGTTCAACACTATCACTTCAAAAACCCAACAACAAGTATCGATCGGGGATGATCAATGTCGAAACCGTTGTCAAAACCTTCAAAAATTTCGGCCTTGCTATAAATGCTAGTGAGACGGCTATTATGCTGTTTATATCACCAAACATCTAGCGCGTATGCATCCAGTGGACTCCTGTAGGATTACAACAGTGGTATCATTATCAGAAAAATGCCTTATCTTTTTATGACCCATGAGACTCATACGTAGCAACATTACGTTAGAGTCCTTGTGCCGCATTTGTATGCTGTCTTATCGACGATGCGACACCTCAGCGATAATTGAATGCCAGTTAAAGACCTCCGTCTAATTTATAAAGTGCTCTTGCTTCCCGTGCTATGTTGCGACATCGGTTTTCAGGAAAAAGATACTACGCAAAAGTTTACAATAAAAAGGGTCTAGCCACCATGCTGTCTGTCCGCCAGCCGTCCGAGGTTGCAACAATCCACCGCATCATCAGAAGAGGTACTAATTTTCTGCAAGGTTTTGTTTCTCCTGGCACACTGCCAATAGATTATAGTAGCACCGCATATCATTGCAGTCAACTCAAATACAGATGAGAACTGCGACAATCTAAGATTTGTTTTCACGCAACCCGCTTCAAACAGCTTTGGAAAATCGTTAGAAACTTATAAAAATTTTTAAATACTTTTCGTGATAGAGGCAGGGGAATGCAGTAGTTGTAACCTGAAACGTTTTGAAGCATCGATGCTAGGGCATACTTAGTAAACAAATAAAACGCTGCTCTCTGTTTTCGCTCGCCGCCTGACTAACATTTTTACCTGTCTTTGGCTTCTGATGTATTCTCAATCCAATTAAGAAATGCTAAGAGCGCAACGCTATCTAGGAATAAGGCCCATCGTAAGCTTGCGTCAAACTATGTGCCAATCTCCTTGTTAGGCCGCTTATCCAAGGTTGGTAAGAAAAACGTTGATGTCTAGTCTAGAGCAACATTTCAGTTTGATGCACTTTTTTATACGTTAGTTCGTCTTCTAAAAGAAGCACAGCAGGCAATAATTTCGGTTTTGTCAAGCTCTCATGGCGGGAAGTTACCATCAAGACATTTTTAGACTCTACCTTGGGTTCATGTAGTTATGTCCATGTTTAAATTCACAGCTCTATGGTTATAAATCCATTCTTATTATCTTGATTATTAATCCATTGTTATTAACTCTATTCTTCGAAAGATTTCATTGGACGTCTCTTGTAAGACTGTCGCATACGTACATGACACGTTTGTTCTCTTCCGCGCTCGACCTAAATCGGTCGCAAGAAGATTTCGTAGTTAAGGCAGTTCGAGAGCTTATGGTCTCGTACGTGCGGTATATAGAAGAAAGAAGGAAAAAACACAGACGAGTAAAAAATTTTTTGTCTAGCCGTTTATTATTTGGGATTTGATTGTTCTGCCGTTGGCAGGACTATACTACTTGTCAAACAATGATAATATTAAAGTATTATCATAGCACTGTCTGAGATTATGAGGACAATTTTAAATGCTTGAGACAACTATTTTATGGTAATTAGCAGTTTACAGTTGCGTCTGTAAAATTAAATAAGGAATCAATAGTTTACAATATAGCGCTCTCTTTGAGCATCAAAGAACCCAACAGTTTGCTTGTGTTCTATATTCAGTCCGGGTATCAACTCGACCGGCGCTCCATTAGTGTGTTCTACGTAAGCAGCACCTTATTTGCAACATTTACATCACAATTCAAGCGCTACTATCTATCATATACGTCTGGTGTAATCATTTTGCAACGACAATTCGCGAATTCCACGTTCTCTAACGAAGTTGCTGTTTTAACTGTCCAGTAATTTCGACAATCCTCTCTTCAAAATTCGTACGTCCGGTCTAGCGCGAAGTTCGGAGATCATCCGCTAAGATAACGGCTGCTAAAAACGTTCCTGGGGCAGCCACTGAAGTCAGCAAAGCCAACGGTGGCCGACTGGACCAACAATGAACGAACTGTGCTAATCTAGGGGCAGCGGGTACGTCTCCATCTTCATCGACGTACCTCAACAGCCGTTCATTGACAACAGATGCGAGTTCACTAACGATTATTTGCAATCACTTGAAACCAATCCAACTGCGTCCCAGCGTTTTCATCAATGTCCGCTTCACCGCGCCTACAAGCCGATAAAAAATTCTTTATGCCAGGATGCGCGAGAATGATCAAACGACTAACGCATCCTCCGGATCACGGACGGAATTCAACAGTTGTTTAGTAACTCGTACAGCATGAGTGAAGTATCGGACCTTAACATGCGCGAGGTGTTCGCAGCCGGTATGGATAACGAAGAGCCAACTGTGTGCGAGATGTGTTTTCGAAGCTACCATGGACAGAAAAAGAGCGCACAAGCAAACGGCATCAGACTTTTTGACGTATTTTCTCGAGACTTCACCAAAAAAAAGCCACAAAAATCCAGGCCGGTTGATGCAAGGAACCAGAACGAGTACGGCCCTTTCGAAGTCTGGACAAAAAAAATGGATCTGCTGTAGCCACATAAGCTCAATGACAAACCAAACAGAGGTGAAAGGCCACTTTAATGATCTGCCGGCAACGAAGTACCCCAAAAGGCGGCGGATGGTAGAAAACACGTCGCCCCAACAAACCGTTTTCTTTGACGAACCAGCTACAGGCGAGTAGCAGGGATCCATCAGCCGCTATAGCGGCTGCCAAGTCTTCACAGAAGTACTTCCGCTGTGTCAAGCCACGAGTAGCCGCTTTGCAACCAGGCGACAGTCAGCTTCAAGAGAAAATGGTTGAAGTCAGCAACGATCCATGTTAGAATAACATTAGTAAGCGCAACAAAGGAATATCGCTTTGTAACTTCTTTATCGGTCGATCGGGTTCTAGCGAATTCAATCATGTCAGCTCCGGACATAATAATCAAAGTCCAACAGCATATCTGAAACACGAACAAGTCGATTCACATAATTAAATCATCTAAAAACTCGTCTAGTGCAATTCGAAATATGAACAATCAAAGCGTCGTGAATAAATCACTAAAAACAAGCTTTGCAGCGCGTTTTCAAGCTTGGACTTTAAAATCAGTATGAAAAAACAATCAAAGCACCCTCTACATCACATTTTAAAATGTATATGCATGAAAGTACCACCAAAGCACCATTTAATAATTCACATCACACGTAAAAGCATGGACATTAAAATCTGCACGACAGAGCTATAAAAGGACCGAAAATCGTCTCATACCATCTCGAAATACAGAAATTAAAGATGGTACAAAGAAATTAGGAAAATACATAACAGTACATTCTGAAACATGATCATCAAGATTCTTGGGCATCAACTTCCGACAAACAAAGGGTAACGTTTATATAAATAGAACGTAATTTATCGTCGATCTTCATCGATATTCCGTGGATCTATAGTGCAGTACCACCCTACTCTGCCACGTGCCTCAAAGACAAACCCTGACATCATCGAAACCAAAACGACGTGGTTTTTTATATCATAAACAAGTAAAGGCTATTGGCTTCTCTTACCAGGCAGCTTCGCCCACATGCCACAGGCAGCTAGCACCATGGCATTACAGCTATGTGTGCACAGTGCACTAACCAACAAGTAGAAGAGCATCTTTCAAAGCGATATTGGACCATCCTACAAATCGTTTAACTACTTTTTGGGGCCGCGGTTGGAAATACTTCAGCTATGGTTGGAGATACTTCGGCTAAGAGAACTATTTGAAAAATGGATACCGCCTAGGTTCCAAATGAACTTACTCTCGCTTTTCACATCGACATCGATTTTGATACACATGGTAGTCATTCTAATAAACCAATTGAGTGCACTGTTAGTATCAGCAGATCGAATGACGATCGTGTTAGATCTCTAGTTGAACTTAATGTGAATTCGGAAATTGGCATTGTATACCCTGATTTTTTGTTTCTCTATCGCAATACAAAAAAGCAATATTGGTAATACGACTTCTGATTGGCTCGATAAAATTAAGTCGGCCTGGGTTGTGGCCTGACCAACTCAAACACATCGTCTCGGCGGTACAAGTACGTCCAAAGGAATAATGACTCTATTCTGTATAGTTTCTCTTATCAGTCCATGGAAAAAAGGCATCCGAGGTTTGTATCGCAGTATAAAGAAACGTTAACCGACCTGTACAAAGCTGAATTCAGTGACACATTATTGACGGCAGCTCTCCTGATTCTCTAAGCACACAGATCTTCGGCACACAGCATCGGTACAAACTACATTTGTTAATTTCCTAGTTTCCCTAATTCCCTAATTTATTTTTTCCATTTATTAATTTTCCTAGTTTCTGGACTCAGTCAACTTATCAACAATCCTGCATTCTTAATAGATGGTGTAGGCTGTTCTCTACTTAACCTTATCGATTGACCCCGATATGACCGCGGAATTGAGAGTAAACTAACCCCCAATTAGTTCGGACAATAAAGCTGCCACCTTACGTCCTTGGATCACTAGATTATACTACGCGGTCTTTTAAACCGCGGTAATTCTGTAAAAGTATTATAAGGTCATAATGGCCAAAATTGATTTTATATTACGAGCTAACTTCTTTAAAGATTACATAGACTTGAGTTAAAACCAACTTTATTGATCGTTAAAGTGCAGTTATTTTTTTATCTAGAGGAGGTTGTTTTTCGGTTAAGTTGTTCGACCATGATAATAGTCATAAATAGCTGTATTAGATATAAAAATGAAAAAAACTGTGAGTGACACTAATACGTACAATTATTAGCATTAAAAAGTGCTGTAATGTATACAAGTATAACATTATATGAATATAGTAAATTATTTATAAAAAGGGAAAACTACACTTCCATATCGCCTATGCTGAATTCGACTAATCCTCAAACGGAAAGATTTTATTCACTTTTGTTCATTCACTTTTGTTTTTATTCATTTTTGGTAATTTTGTGGAGCATTCATAGATAATAATGCAGCTCATGTCTATCTTACATAACCTGGAACAATGTTTTGCTGTTCGGTGATGTACTGCAAATTTAGCAGCAGCAACTCTCCTGATACTGGAACTCGCCTGATAATGAATTTAAACATGACAAAACGGTGTCTCTACGTTTTCAAAAGTATAGTCATCAGGTGTTCAAATAATACAAAAATTTAGAGATAATAAAGTTCTTGTACAAAACAGGTGATCTTTCACAATAAATGAACAAGAATCTATGTTATCATTGAGTTTTATTTGTTTATTTTAGTAATATATGGCATGAACTGCGGAAATACAATGATATCCAGTCGCGCATGCGAATGTTCCTTAGCTGCCTAGTCCACGTCATTCCATTAGCCTAATTTTACAAGCAATAGATCTTCCAAATGCTTTTCGTGGTATGCAAGCTTCCTATATAAGAATAAGGAGAATAAGGAGTTGACCATATCGGAATATTTTCTTCATTGAGTCTTTTCTGCTATTCACTTTTTTCTTGATCTTAAACTCTACGAGAGTATTTCAATACAGGTTTTAATCCAATTTCGGTATTATTTTTCTGTCTGCGTAAGTGCTCGGTGGATACATAATTAATAGATGCGGGTTCAACTTTTAAATCTCGTTTTATTTAGTCGTATTTTTGAGCCTTGTATGCGCAAAATTTCAGTTGAGGTCACAGAGGACCCAGACTTCCGCTACTGTACCAGTATGATCTACTGGTATTCAATACTTCTCAGGGCCAAGTGCTGCTCATGTACCCCGTATCTCAGTAGTACATTCTTGCCGACTCGGACACTGCAGAAATCGTTTTATTGACCTTTAGTTTTATCATTAATTTATTATTATTCATCATTCAATCAATTATTATTAATCATTAGTATTAACTTGGAATTTTTAGTTATTTTAAACGATTTTCAACTACAGAACATTATTTTGACGCGTACACTGGCTCTTTGATATGGTATTTGTGGTATTTAAGCCATCTGAGCACCTTTTTAAGATGCCATGTTCCGCAACCAATTATTATTTAAGCTTTCATCAAATTCATTCTTTCCGTTATTTTAACAAGGACGTCCTACGACGTGTTAAAGCAAGCGTTCCACTTATCCATCATCGACTGATGGCTCCGGGATATTCGAACCCGGCGAATATTCGGTTTCGTTCTAAGAGACCTTCTCAAGTTAGTGGTCATCACGCGTAACAGTATAAGTACTTTGATCCGTTACATCGTTGCGTTAGAAACCACGGATTTCATCTGTATTCACGACAAGGCCTGTCAACTGAGTTTGACGAGGTTTTGCACAGTCTTGACGACCTTACGAATCAGCACAAAGGATATTTTAATAATTATTATACAACTGTCTAGTTCTATGGCGATGGAACCGATATAATCCTAGTTTTTGAGTACACTGTTTTTAAATTCTGATCAGAGAGTATAGTCAGTCGTTTACTGCCAAGCCACTATCCACAGAGCCTTAATATTTTTAGGGCCGACCACCAGCCAACATTTCACCTCCACGGTACTGCTTTTGCATTTCTTTCAAGACGGACCCCATAAATGTAAAAGAGCAATGGCGGGGATCGAACCCGAGCACATACGCTCCTCCTCCGGTCGCAAGGCGTACGCGAATGCACTAAGCCATCGAGCTCGACTGCCCAAACAGCTCATTGTGTTTTTGTTGTTATGTTTAAAAGTCTAAACCCTTCATACTTGGTTGCCCAAATAACACACTAAGGAAAGGTAGATATGAGCAGACGAATGTATGTAGAATTCAACACTGCCTACAATCGTTATGGCGTCTTTCATGGCGTGATAATCCTTTCTGAAGACACTTTGGGAAAACAGATGGGTGTCGTATCCGTATTTAGCGCGGACCACGTACACCGATGCGCATTTAGAGAATCCGTATGAAACTGAATCGAAAGCAAAATAGGAAGAAAATTAGCAACCATCTTTAATGAAGCTGTGTGGCACCGATCGAGTTGTTTTTGATAAAGTATAGTGTGTAATAATTCTGGCTCTACAGTTGCAAATATTTTACCTAATTTGGCCTAGCTGAAATAAAATCTGACAATAGCAAGCATGTTCCCTTACACAAAGGAAATCGTTGCGTTGAATGGAAAGAAGCTTGTGAAAACTCATTCGCGTGAACATGATCTCCATAAACATGCTGCTCGTGCAACTTTTTCAACAGCAAAATAAAATGCAAAACAAAGCAATTGGTAATTTAATCAATTAAACACTCCGTGTTAGAGGAACGACACCCTAAGTGCACTCAATGAAAGCTATTAGGAGTATTCTAGAGCTCACATTTGTCGCAATTTTCATTACCATAACTAGCAGGATAAGCATCTATACAAATTCTTCAAATTTTTTATTTGCAGAACCTAGATGCTACTAATGCAATTATGGCTGTTGACAAAAAGCAGGAAACTTTTTATTGTTGTACCCGTTTTACATGAAACCCATCTTACAATCGGAAGATACTTTTGGTCAAAGGTCTAAAAATTAAGAACCATTATACGCTTCATAAATACAGTATTTATTTAATCACATGATCTACTATTATCACTTCTTCAGCTTTTTTTAAATTTCGTATGACTCAATGTCTCTTTTATATAGCGTTGGCTGCAATCAATTGCATCCCCATTACAAAACGGCGACGTTTTACTTCACACCTTTATGATAAAGAATTTCATAGAAAGTTTCCCCTACAACTACTACGTACAAATATGGATTTTGATTGAAAATAAACAATTTTCAGATACGGCGTAATCAGTTTGGTTAGAGCCATTTCCTTGAATTTTCCTTGAATGAAGGGTCGGTGTTTCTTCCATATGTGACTTTCCGAATCCGTCTCACGAAAACGGCTATCTCCATACACCTTTTTCTAAATGAGAATATTTTCGTAGTCATTAGTTTCAATTTAATGTCTCCATTTCAATAAAAAGCTAGTTCAATTATATTTTTAGAAGACCAGAGTACGACCACAGAAGTGTACTAGGTCGTGTCTATTTTGTTCTTTATGATTTTCATCTTTAATGGTTTTGCCCTTCTTATTAATTACTGTCCATACGCATCACCAACTATTTACATTGACCTCGTCTTGCCGGAGACTGTACAAGAACGGGAGTCACTTTCTTACTTCTAAGCATCCGACTTCCATAACTCAACTCGAACAAATGTCTTGTATTTAATCAATATTCCTTTTTCGCCTTTTGTCATCGATCCTACTCATCCTGCTTCTTTACCACTCACCAGAATTCTCGTTTTCACGCGTCGGAATGTTTACTAATATTCTTAATTGTAATAACTGCATTTAGAACAGCTTTCCTTTTAGATCTAATATTTTAACGTATAGTTTCAGTTGCCCTCAAGACGGTTGTTTTTGGCGCAGTTGAAGCCTATTCGTTTTTTTATAAATAGAATGGCGGTGTTTTAAAACATTTGAT
>MNPL01005283.1:27354-38473 GCA_002081605.1 Tropilaelaps mercedesae
TTTATTCATTGTTTTTCCGCAAAAATTTTAATATTGTTCTGCAAATATTTTTTTAATTAATATATTTTAAAAGAGGTATGACGTTGAAGCAGGTGCTTTTATTTAATAAAAAAATAGCGCCAGTTTAAGGCAAGAAGTCTTATCAATCTGAAGCGTTTTGATGTTATGGCTATATTTAATCAAGAGCCAAGCGGAGTACGGAACTTGCCTAATTTTTTTCAAATGTTTTTTTCAAAATAACATCGACATAAATTAGCCTAGGACGACAAGCTGGTATTCTTTTTGGAAGTTCAGACGTTTTAACTGTAGCGGACTCACTTCGCGGTAGTCCAATATGTCACAGGGGTCCAATATGTCTAGCAACGATAATCTCAGGTAATACTTTATTTTAGTCACCGATAATATCAACACTCCTTTGTTATACGTGTTTTAGCATTCGTTTTTTCCGTCTAAATATTATCGTCCTCACCAGTGTGGATCGGATACTTGACCATCAATCGTTGTAGTTTTTAATGGCTGTCATTTTCAATAAGAAAATGGGTAATAACTATATCCACAATCTAAAGTAAGCTTTAATAATAATTTATTGGTACTTCATGAAACGTCTGAAACGAATAAACAAATAATAACGCATTTGGAATTAACCGAAATCATCAAAACAATGAAAAGGTTCGCTTCTAATTTACACGAGTAATCAAAGTGATAGTAGTTTCTATATCATAACTTGGGCAATCTGCTCTCATTTCAAGTAGCGTTCATTTAGGCAATTTTCATCACGCGTATACGTTTGCAGTTCTCGGATCCGCATTATTTTTTGATTAATACAGAAAGCGTCACGAAAATAAAAGAACTAAGAAACTTTTCCGTTAAAATTTGGATACACATTGCAACAATAAAGAAATCAAAAACGAAAAGAAAAGTAGTCGTACGGTAGGTCATTTTACAGATAAATCACGCAAAATAATGTGTCCTTTTGCGTACAGTGTTCAATATTTTGCGGTTGTTATTAGTCAATTTTGACTGTCGAGTAGATCTTTCGGACGAATACACTTGTCGCCAAATACCCGGCCGTACCTGTAAATAAATGAATGTTGCAATTAAAAGTTATGATTGAGTTTATAAAATTTTATTGCGATAGAGGCATCTTGTTAGCTACTTGTTAGCTAGTATACAGTAAGTCACCTATGAGTAACCGCACAGTGAGGACGTTGTGTTTTGCGATTGAATTCTGCCAAACCGGTGAGACCGAATTATTAAATGTTATACTATCTTGAGGTTAAATACAGTGTATACAGTATGTATAGAGTATAGCAAGAATAATGATAATAAAATAGTTCATTTTTGTTAAGTGATAAAAATGCTTAAATTTTTTTTATCTGACTTTGACTGGTATTGCAGCTATTATGAGTCACAATAATGCGGTAGAGTTTAAATGCTCACACTCAAGCACTTTTGCATGCTTGAGCAGCAAGGACAACCCAATAAGTAAAACTATATGAGCGAAACTATTACCGAAATTCCGTTCGGCGTTCAAACCAGGTATTGAAAGGCTAAAAACAGACCTTTGAGGCAGTCGGCCCACGACCCCAATATCAATTAATTTTACTATTGTTTAGTCAAAATTTTTGAAAACACATAAAGTCGAACATTTCTAATCACTGTTTTAAATAATTCAGCTCAATATCATTAGTGCTCGCTATGATATTATTTTTAAACGTACTGATGCTCGTGCCATATTGGTATACGCTATGGTGTTGTTGCTCCTGGGTGCACAGACGGCACGACCGTGAATTTGAAAAGCAGTGAGTGCACTAATATTCTAGAAGAAAAAAATCTAGAATGGTTATATCACCAGATACGATGCCATCGTTGAAGACCATCAAGTATCTAAGCTACGTAAGACTGCAAAAGCGAGGAATTTTTCCCGTAAGTGCAATTGTCTTGTTGGCATAAAAACCTGATAGCAACTTCATTGTATTATACAAAACGAACTGAAATGTCTGGATTAAACGCATTTACATAACCCTTCGAAACATCAATAAGCGCCTTCTACACGGTGTAATATGTACTATTGCGCATCCTACTAGCATTGCTTTCGGGTTCCCTCATTTAATGGTCATACCCCTGAATAATTTTAAAACCAAAATGTACTGGTGGAGCAATATTTTAAAGAATGTGAAAGTGGGAAAGTGAATGACTAAGTTGCTCATCGGAGCGCGTCTAAATATCACCTGTTAAATATTCTCCTTTTAATTCTATTTATATTTGAAATAAAATATCAGTTGAATACTTTCAGACCTCATTTAGATAAATCTAAAAACTTGAAAGTCCTCCATTGTTGCGTCTTTATTGACAAACTACATACTGTTCAGATGACAAGGCAATTGATAAAGTACTTTCTTGGTACAAGGCACATCGTATTTGTTCATAAATGAGCCATTCTGTATCCTAGTCCTATGCAATTTATATCATGCAATTTATATATTTATATCAATATTTATATCATATATATTTATATAATCTAATCCCGTTTGTATAATATTGCAGAAATTTACAGACTCCTGTTGCTCTAGGCAACTTTATTTATGTAGGTACTAAAACCTGTGAGTCTATTATGGATGTTATATCTCGTTACCTAATGAAGACATAACCTTAACAACAAGCAGTACTTCACATGACGAAGCAGACATTCACATGTGGGATTGACTTTGTAAACTAAATGTCGTTGAGCAATTTGTAAATATTCATTACAACAATCTACGTAGTGATTATACTATACATTTTTTAGAAACCATTAAATTGAGCGTAAGAAGATATGTTCGCGTTTAACTCTACTGTAATAGTGCATATGTTGCTGCCTTTAACTAATCGAGGTGGAACTTTAAACTAACTAAGTACACTAGGAGTTGTAATCTACAATATCATAAAGCTTCAAATGGGCAACGTGTTATCACCGAAATACACCATCATCCCAAACCCTAGCTTTGCTAGTAGGCAACCATCACTAGATTCTCTCATCACTAGATATCTGTTATATGATAATAAATCAGACACGACAGCAAACCAAATAGCAAATAGCTTACCACATAGCAAACCAATTCCAAGACTGAACAAGGCCATGTAGCCGAAATAAAGGCTGGTCTGGAACAAACCGAACATTCTGAAACGCAAGCAATTGACAAAGCAGTAATTGACAAATTGCGCGTTAGAAGTGTGGAATTATTGTGTACATACTTGGCATGTGTAGACAATGACAGAAAAATTTGTGAATCCCCCTTTATTCTTGTCATCTGATATGAAACAAACCTTGTCTTGAAGAAGAAGTAGTATACAGCATACAAATAGACATACGCGGCTGTAGAGGCTCCTGCCAGGTAGGACGTCCAGGGCCAGCGATAATCCTCGGCGTTAAGAAGAAAATATGTACATACGACCGTCACGCATGATACGACCACGCACAAAATGACGAATACCTGCGCATAAGATGTAGTAAGTTCTCAGTAAAAATATTATCTCGTTGCATTCTGGACTATTGTAACGAGAATATGGAATGGGAGATTAAAGCAAAGATGATAAGTAGATTGCACAAAACCGCCCTTCGGAAATTTATTTAAAATGAAGCTTTGTTTAGGTTTTGGAACTATAATCAAGCATAATTCACGCACAGATTCAAGTGCACAAATACATTTGACCAACTGTAATAAAATGGGGAAGCTTAGACATTAGCCTCTTGCAGTCATGGGATAGAATGGTCTATCCACCCAAAAGGTTACGAGCTCTGATCCCAGTAAATGCACAAGCATTCCTTGATTGAATCATTAATATATTGGCGCACAATGCAATTGCTTCAACTCCGTTTTATTGAAGTCTATGTTTAAGAAAATCTATTAAGTCAAAGAAGATCTAAGTCCTTAAGGGCAGCCTTATGTAAATACCAAATTTCCCCCCAAAAAAGTGTGAATGTCAACAGAACAAAACAGTAACATGGTGTAAGTGAAATTTTTGTTGGATGGCTGTTGCTTCTGAAGGGGTTTATATTTTATTTGTGAAATTGATAGTTAGCTGGAAAGCAATTTGGATTTCGTATGGAATGATGAAAATGCTTTGAAAATGTGCCCCGTGACACCTGTTTTTTTATTGACTGTCATGGTGATTCTTATCAGCACCTCAGGTATTTGTTTTCAAAAGTTAACTGGTTAGGGGCAACACTACGCCTTCGTATTGAAACAACGTCTTAGTGCAGAGATCGAGGGGGCTGTTTTATAAACTCTTGGCAAACACATGAGGCTTCATATGTGGGCTTATATTGGTTGCTTAGCAAGGTTTCGATTAGTAAAAGTCTCCATGTTTTGAAAAAAGTCTCCGTGCTATAAGTATAAAAACCTTTAGAAAGTGATAGGGTCATCAAAGTGCCTGCATATAAGCGCGATCAAAACGAAAAAATTAGCCGAAGCTGAAAACCCTTGGCTGAGTCTTAAAACCAACTAGCAGATACTCAGTGTTTGTGTAAGATTCCACGAGTATCGAATCAATACCTGCTGTTCATTGAATAATTTTACTGTGTGACATCTGACGGCCATATTGGCTTGATCTATTATTCAAGCGTAGTTTAATTTATTTCAAAACTCGGCTTACATATATATATATATACGACACGACGAAATCCTTTAGCATATAAGGCTCCAGGAGTAAAACCAACCGTTGCGGTTGCTTTCCTTTGCGGAGGCGTTCGTTGAAGGGCGTCGCTGAGCAAGGCACCAGGATGATTGCGCCCTTCGAGTGTTTTTTCTGGCTTCAGGACCGGCCGCAATGTTTCACAACGCTCGGGCACAGCGTCTGGATTGCCTATGTTTTGCACCGAAAATTCGACTTCCGAGTATTGTCGGTTTTCTGAATTTATTTCACCTGATCCGCCAAGATCGAGGGAGTTTTTTTGGTATAAAGTGGCAACTTCCGAACATCCCGAAAAATGGTTCATTACTATGAATAAGTATATAGGGCACGGTGACGCATTTATAAAGGTAGTTTTCCTCTTTCTCTAAAAGAGGTGTTTCTTGCTGTTGACTTAGATAAGAATGTGCGCCCCCTCGTGATACACAAGAGAGTATTCAACAATTGAAAAATGGTCAGTTTTGGCGTCTGGTGAAGCCTGAATGGGCGAATAAAGGATATTTATAAGATGCTTCACGTAACTTTCAACGCTGACGCAGTGGGGTACGCGGGGCACCTTATGCGTACGAGAGAAAAAAGTCGTTGCATCGAGACTTCGCGGAAGCGGTTGTCTCTCACGTTAAGAGGAGCAGTGGGATTTTTACAGCAGTCGGCAAGTGAGCCTTGGTATGCGCTCCCTCAGTTAACCAACTCAGTTAACTTTCTTCTGTTGAACACAACATTTGTCGCGGAGGTGTTAATCACGAAGTTTTCATTGTGATTAATGAAAGTGGAGGGGATGCCTTGACTCCAGTAGCCAAAATGAATCCAAAATCTGCCAACGAAAAGCTTCCGTGCTACAATTGAGTCGGGTTGGTCTAACCTCGCGCTTAGGCCATTACACAAAATAACGAGAATTTTAAGTTGAGCTTTGTGGACTCCTATGATGAACGTACATATCCTTTCATTTACGTAGTAAAACGGTAAAAAGTAGCTTCACTATAATCATAATTAAAATGTCGACATTTATATAGTACCGTATTCATGCCAAAAAGCAACTTCATTCAGCAAAAAGTACAACACTTAACTCGAAAACAATTTAGCTAAAAACCCTCATACTACTTATTAAAATTATACGCTAATAAAGTACAGCAAATACGTTATTTTTGCTTCAGTGATTTTTTTCGCAGTTAGCTCATTCGGATCCGTTACTTGAGAATCCAGGTTTAATTTATTCTAATAATAGATGACGAAACTTTCGCCTTTTTTTAGTTATCTAGACCAGTTCTCTTTAAAAATGCTTCGAGAACTCTCTGGAAAGTCCAAGAGTATTGTTGACGCAGCAGGTCCACAGCCTGTGCCGTTCAGCGTCAGACATGATACCACATAGTATAAGATCTTACCAATGGCGCCGTACCCTAAAATGGATTGTGCGGACGTAGAGAATTTGCGTAAAATGGCGTAGCTCGGATCGATAAAAATACCTGAAAATTTTGCGCGTGGAGTTTTGTTCATTTTTTCTCTGTGTTGCTATTGAGTGAGGAGCTCGTATAGGTGACATACGCAATCATGTGGTGTTGTTGCCCAGACGTAACGTCTCTAAAACAGTTTCTTTTACAATATAAAGTTATAAGTTTTTCTGAGAGGCTTAATACATTGATAGAGTACCCTTGAGTATTAGAAGCTATTTGACACATCCACTGCTTTTAAGAAGTATGTTTCCGCGCTTTCCCATCTCTAATACATTATTGTACTTTAAGGGTTGTAGGGTGCATATCTGAGATAAATTGCGACTTAAACATCTTTGAATAACAGTTTTACCCTAAACACTAGCCGACGATGCTCAGCTGGAAGAAAATACTAGCTGAAACCCCGTAATTGCCAAAAATACTCTATATATTCTGTAAAATGATAACTACGACTAAAACTTTTCGCAAGAAAGCTCTTAAATTGGCTACTTTTGCAGAAAGCATTTTGGCGTCCTGTCGTGGGCTGTTTCCTTAGACCTGAATCTACCTTTGAGGTCATTTATGCGCGGGATTACATAGTTGACGTTGCAAGGTCTTTCTTGAAGTTTACCAAGCTATTGGATATTATGGTCCCGAATTTGTAAACTTGAACGAAACTGGGCGATGATTACCCAAACGGATAAACTTTTCTACGAATTTTTATTCCAGACATGAAGATAAATAGCATAACATCAACTAAACGTGAAAATATAAAAAAAGAATATAGTCAGCCACCTTTACACCTTCCCTGATAGCAAGGTTCTACTGCAATTCGCAAATATTCCACCACGTGTATTACCTTCAGCCTTATAGAGGGTTACTTTGTTTGCTGGCTCATCGGTATCATGTTTGATGTGCCAGATATTTAAACGCAGTGTGCGCGTCCTGAGACAATGGTATTACATGTAGTGACCAAACCGGACACTTAATCGAAAGATTCACTTGTGTAAATTGTGAAGTCCCTCATATGCCCACTCTGCGCAAGATGAACTGTAAATCGAAAAGCTGGTATGAAAAACTGAACGATGCAACGATTGGTAGCAAACTACCTTGAATCCAACAAAAAAGTGGAAATGGCTAATGTTTTCCAACTACGGAAAGAATTAAAGAATCTTCAATTTTGTCGCCGGAAGCTGCAGTGATGTATCGATTAACTTGTTGTCCGATCAGTTGGTGCCGACACGAAGGGACACGCGTCTAGTCAATTTCGAGAACTCGGGCGATGCCCTACAGTTCAGAGGGTGCCTGAAAACTGAGGCCTTCCTTAAAATCCTAAGCGATACTTAGTTTTCAACTAGATGGGTGTTTATTCGTTGTCATTCGAGTGATTACGTTAAAGGCCTGCGGAACGGCTGAATGCCTTAAGCCATCCTGGCCGTTTAAAGCCACGGTAATTCACAACAAGCTCTTAAAATGTTTTTTAGCAATTGCTGGCATTCTTATTCTAAAGTGCGAAGGTAATATGTTTCATTAATTAAAGGCAAGCGTAAGTTTTTTGAAAACTATTTGTGTATTGCCCTTCTAGGTGAATTGCAGCACCATGAGAAAATGTCAGTTTATAGTGCATTATCGTATCTGACTGCTAGCAGCCTTTGATAGCTTTAAGGCCGTATTCGTGAATCTGGACTTCTAGTTTGCCCATGCAGCGGAGTACAAATTTTATACCCTAAGACCAGACACATACTTTTGCGCAAAAGGACAATAATGTGTACTCGAATTCCCGATTAAAATGAGCAATTCAATAGAATTAGAAAAAATTAAAGTCCTGAAAATGTTATTGTTACAAAACTCGACACCCAGTCTCTCCATCTTCTATTCACGGTACATAAAATTCATTAAAACACGCAACAAAGAAAAGGTCGCTATGCTCCTTAAAGATGTGTGCTTTTTCCAATTTTCTTGCACGAGTATGCTTATTTGATTATACTGCATCGGTTATTGCATTCTGTTTGTCCGCAAAGCATTTAACGCGTGGATGCCAGTGGGCCCAAGAAAGGCATGGAGAGTACCCCCCATGAAAGTGTTCGTGCATAAGAGGTGGTGAAAGCAATGAACTATGTACACATGATGCGGGCATGACGATTGCCATATGCTAAGCCAGATCTTAAATGGTAAGATATCTAGATTCTTAACGGTTGCGCTTTTTAGAACTATTTACTGTCCAACAAAATGAAATCAAATGATATTATATGCTGTATATTTACTATTGATCTAACTGTTTCAATCATTGGTGTTAAGCCAGATACGATGTACATAAAGCTGCCCTACAAATTTAGAAACCCATATTATCTATATTGCATATCTGATGTTTATGTATAAAAGGAGATACTGAAACGAGCAAAGATCAGATGCTTGGATGAAGACTGACTGGCGCATCTACTTTTATTATAGAAAATAAAACTGCTACGATTAAAATAAATATGACATGATCAAATAAAAATGGCTATTTCTATTCAAATGAGAGGTACAAAATCTACCTTAGTAACAAAATACTCAATATTTGTGTATCATAATCGCTGAACTGATGTTTACGAGACTTGCTATTAAATGAGAGGCTAAAATCTTTTCGAAATACTTACGAGTAGCAGAAATCCGTAAACGTAGTAGATCTTGTAAGCCCAAAACGACGTGAGAATAAAATACATTTCTATGAAGATTGAACCAAAAGGTAACACCTGAAAATATAGCACGTGAGCATATATTTACAAGCGTTTTCTTCCATCTACTTCAAAGAGTAATTATATACTTTATTTCTTATTAAAAATTAACAGCTTTCAACAGATTATAACCAATGACCATCCAATTATTTGAATTGGACGTAAATGCTAATTGTTATGAAAAAACATTTAGAGTCATAATTAAAAAAGTGTGTACTGTTGATTCCATCCTCACTGGAATACTTGCCTAATGAAAGACGCGATAAATTATGCACCACATAGTTATGAAATGTAAATAGTAATGCAACTGAAGTTTGTTTCTT
This sequence comes from Tropilaelaps mercedesae, assembly GCA_002081605.1. NCBI lineage: Eukaryota > Metazoa > Arthropoda > Arachnida > Mesostigmata > Laelapidae > Tropilaelaps > Tropilaelaps mercedesae. The sequence goes on from MNPL01005283.1 coordinate 36,493, forward strand.
CCACGAATTGTAAGGACTCTTAACCACCAGATTCTTTTTAATGACCTGTCACAAATATTTAGTTAGCGATTTCGTCTTCTGTTACGCCAATTATGCAATTGAACACACAATAAACCCTATCTGCATTTTATACAATAAATTCCAACCAGCTTTACGTCACTCCACAGAATTGTCGAGGGACATCTGTTGACTGACGCTTATATATATATGTTGCTTTCGCTAATATTCAAATATGCTGTAGAGAATTTCTTGCGATCAGAGTGCTAGCAGAACGAGGTCACAAAAACTTTTCTTTTAAAAGATATATGATTTAGACATTACCGCGGTTGTGAACTCCGGCGTGGGTAAACTGTTCTAATTTTTTACTTCACGCCGTTCCAACGTTCGATGTTGCCAACTTTTTGGAAAACTATGTGCATTGGAGAGTTCACTTCGAACTGTGTATCTAACGAATCAAGCAAATTCCCAGGAGCGAAGAATTTACGTGCACCAATTTTTCTAAAGTATAAAAGGAGTCACCATTTACTTAGTGGCCATAACTGCTTGCATTACGTAAACAAGAAAACCGACTAAGACATTATATATAGATATTATCTATATTCTAACAAAAATGTTAGTATTAATTTGTAGGCAGTTTTTTCCAGAACATCTTGCGGTAAAGTCAAAACTATTTGAATTAGGATTATATTCGGGACGAAAAGGGCTAGCTGTTAAAATAAAAATAAAATTTTAGATATATTTGGACAACGATACTACGCGAAAGAGCTGTTTGTTTTGATCAATAGGTATCCTCGCATTTTTTTTGCACAGGTAGATATTTGTCGAGTTATTCATGTATTTTTGTAGTATTTTAGAAGATCTACAGGAAACAAGTATTCGGTCTAGAAAAAACGCACTACATTTTTGCTAAAAATGAATAGTTTATTCCAATGAGCATGCTTTCAAATCAGCTATCTAAGAAACTTCCAGTAAATGAGCGAGTAATGAACCGAATGTTTTTCTAAAATACAACACGAAATGTACACCCTAAAAACCAGTCGATTTAACAAACAAGTACCGAGAATTTTTTACTCTTTTCAGATGGATGCTGCCTTAAAGGTCTATTCGGGTGTTTTGTTAATTCAAAGAGCAACTCGTTATAATTGAAATAAAATCGCAGTTGTGCAAATCTGACTGCATCACCAAACACGGCAAACAATTACTTGTAAAGGGTATTGTTACATATTCTATCGTAGCTCACATCGTAAACGAGTTAAACCCAAAAATATATTTCATAATCACGCTGCACTTCCCTGAATTCAAATCATCTACAATGATGTTCTTAGGACAGTTTTTCTCAGACGTGGCTCACACTTAGTTGCCGACATTTTTTACGCATTCGATTTGATGCCTTAAGTAAGATTTACACTGCCCGCGTCGTTTTCTTGGTTTAGCAATCAATATTACGATGGGTATTCTAATTCTGTATGTAAACAATTGCTGTATTATTTTTCGGTTGCTGCTATTGCAAGTAAATATATTTATATCGTGATAATTCTGCCCTTTACTAATATTATTTATAAGAGAAGAAGCGTGTGTCGTTTTTATCAATGAGCTATATATGCGTTGTTTTGTAGTAAATGCAAGTGAATATATCGTTCCAAAAAGATTTTTACAAATACGGATATCCAAGTTCTGCTGATTCATTAGGCTGTAACGGTGCTCAGATTCCGATTATAGTTCGAATATATTTTAAGGCTACATATTTACACCTATTAAACGCCTTCGAGGCACTAAAAAACTGGGAAGCAGGAAGACTTCTAGTGCCACTATCAACCTGAGGCCAGCTAACAAAATGGTTCAAAGTATTCAAAACTAAACAAGAATAAAGCTATTTACGCATGCCGGAATGCTCGGGCACGCCTCTTGGGCGTACATTGTTTGACGAAATGTATATACCTGATCTGGTGACAATATATATATATATATATATATATATATA
>MNPL01005287.1:2491-22092 GCA_002081605.1 Tropilaelaps mercedesae
CGCCAGTAAAATCGTCGAGCGGACCGTGAGAAATGAACTGGACTCCTTGGGAAACGCTGCGCTAGAGGGAAGGCGGGCAGTTTGGGAGTGAATAGAAAATATGTATAAATGGATAGCTCGTCAGTAATAGTGGTGATGGTCGCCGCACGTCATGGGCATGGAGCGCAAGGCAATGAGATAAAAATAGACTGGAAAAATTGGGAAAAGCAAAAATTCACGCTAGTGGAACGTTGCTTTGATCCGCAGGTGTCACACACACGCACACACACTGGATTCTTAACGGAGATGTCTAGTCGACGAAAGTAGTTCGTCAAGAGAGAAATATGTCGAACGTCCGCCAAACGGTTGGTTTTGCCGGAAAGACCGAAGGACGAAACATTAACGTATCACCAATCAATCACTGGAGTGATTACAGCTGTGGCCTGTCGGGGAAACATGATAGATCCGAGCGGTCGTTGTCACCCGTAGACAGCTTCCCCCTTCGGTTGTAAGAGTCAGGAAAATCTGCCGAAGGGAACAAAGTCCGAGGGCAAATGCCGATGTGCTGAACACGCCGACACGCATGTTCGTCATTCATTTCGTTATACTTTTTTCGCTGTTTGAACCTTCTTTTTCTGGCTTTCAAAGCAATATCTGTATAGGAATCTAGACACGAACAGCTGTCTGACCGTGCGCACCGCATGGTCGAGTGCGCCGCGCATTAATGAGTTAGCTGACCCTCAGACTACGCTCATGGTCGCTATAAACCGAAATACCTTAAAATATTCATTTGCAAGGGTGATATGAATTTGTCTCTCGACTTGGACGAATCCCATACATATCAATCAACTCTGAACTCGGAACTTCTTCGATCTGTGCCAACACCCTCTACCGGTTCCTCAGCTATCCTTTTTGCCGTTCACAGCTGCCAGGAGAACGGGGAATGGCGGGAAAGTTAGAGATTTAAAACTGCTTCTTCCTCGTTGAACTCTTATTCTGCTTCGATAGCACATCCAACGAAGAGTTCGTGCGTCACTTCGACGGAACGCTGCTAGCCATGTTCGTTCCGGCCTTGCCCGCTGATTGGTCCTCGTTCTCGAGCGCGTCTCGTTCGAGTTCCATCGGACTGCTCGGGCGTCTGGGGCGTCGGGTGTCGACAGCTGGCGTTAACGCCCGGACGCTCTCCAATCTACGCAGAGCTTGCCGCCCAGCTGGGCAGAAATCAGTATGTTTCTACGCCCCTCTTCCCCAGAACCGTCGACCTCCACCCTCGTAACTGCGCGCCACTTCACCGTCACATTTTCTTCGCTTTCGTAAGAGCGATGTCACGCTACGGCTGGATGTTGACCAAAATCGTTCACTTCTGTCGATTTTCTGCGCGTTTCAGTGTATTATTTAGCGGACAGCCACGCTTTTGTCAGCACATGATTGCCGATGTGCAAGCCACTTTTCCATTGTTCGTCGGTAGACGAGCTATCGTGTGTGTGTGTGTGTGTGTAATAAAGACGGCCCTGTCCCGCGTGTTGATTAGCAAAACGAACGAGAAGTCGATGTGAGGTCGGACGACAAGAAGGCAGAATATGCCATCCAATATATCGTAATATTGCATGGCGCCGTGATTGATGTCGCCATGAACGCGAGAAGGGACACGATGAAAGGCCGGAAACACAGATCCTGGCAAGATTGCCATGACAGCTGGACAAACTGGGCTAGGGTTAAGCTGGCCTGGTCCCCTGGGTGCGAGAGCTAACGATGTTGATGTTCGTATCAACAGCAGACATCAATTAACTTTCGTTTGCTGCCGATTCTAAAGGCAGCGTCTCATTAAGTTCCGGTAACGATGGTCTGTTATTACTTGCGGTTGTATCGTGGGAATTTCATGCGTAGTAGCCTGGAAGAAACGCGTGGCATATATTTATAGCCTTTGCACGTTTATAGCAGATATAACGGCCCGGAAATGGCGGAGGCGTTAAGTCTGGCCGTGACGAGAGCACGTCGAGGTCTGCCTACGCTATGCAAACGAATGGATTAGGCAACTACAGTGGCAAATTTTCTATCGCAAATCTTCTCGAGGCGAAAAGGTTAATACAAATTAAGGCCGGTGGCAAAACAGGTGTGTGAAAAGCTCACTCTTAGGGCAATCGGATGAAGGGGACGAAGTGGGTGGATCTAGGTCGGTATGGCTGGACAATTACCTAATCAACATACACCGGAAACAGGCGAACTACATTAAGAAGTCAGATTAGGCAGCCTAAACTGAAAAGTGGCCATGTCAGTAAAACTTCCGAGCTCAAAAAACCTAAACCACGTCAACAACATCAACGACGTTGATGTTTTGGATAATATTTGACCGAAACTTGAGGTATGCGTTGCAAAACGTTGCCCACATTACAGCCTTCGCTTCACGAGCGGCGTTACGCTTTTATTTCTATCTAGTTAGCTATCGTGGGCTTAGGTTAGTCTTGTTTTTTGTCCTTCGCATGAAATAACGCACTTCCGTAGGAATGGATCTTTTACAAAAGCTTGCTTTCAACAAAGCAGTTGTTCATACTACGGTGAAGCAAGCGCAAGTATCGTTTGTCCCCCCCCTGACCTTCGAAGTAACATTCGGAGTGCGGTATTTCTCCATTAGTCCACATCTGACGATACAAAGGAATAGTCGCCTAATAGCCGAATAACGAAAATAAAAAGACAATATATTTAAGAACATAGCCGGCCAGAGAGGCTTTCCTAACGTCCGATGAGCTTTGACCAGCCTAATAAATAAACTAACCTGTTCCTACGACCCGTTGGCGTCTAATGATGCCCACGCGAGGAAGGCCCATTATGCTAATCACCTCTGACCATAGTTGATATGAAACACGTGCGTCCTGCAGTCTTGTGCCTCGGATAAAATGCTTACTCCGTCACGTCTAAAGTAAAATGACCCGCTTGCATCAAGATCCTATTCCGATGTGGTAAGAGCAGCACAAGAGATGGCCCTACCGAGTATTATTATTATTATCATGGCTGGATTAGCTTTAAAAGCATGGAGTAGTGGGTCCGCGGATGGGATGAAGGACAATTTTTACTGCTAACTCCACAAGGCCGGCGGGCACTACTAAATGAGTGGCTAGTACCCAGTGAAGAAAATCCGAGCAACGTTAGCCTATTGTACTCCTGTTTTTATGGCTCTACGAAGTCCTGATTCGTGCTAGTTTCGCCCCCTGACACCATATGTTATATAGTGCGCATTTAAAATTAAATCACGTGTTCTAAACTCACTCAGATGACACGGTCGGTGCTGTTCATGATTGTCCGCATGCTAGTTTCGACTATACCGTGGACGACACGAATAACGCGAAACACTCACTCTTTGTTGTCGGACGAGGGTTTTCTTGAAATGTACCGTCGTTGACTTATTCACACACTCAACTCACCAAACAATAAACATCCGTTCCAGTTCACGGAGTCAATTATATGAATAACTGAGCGGTGTACGCCGAGAGACTCGTGCGTTTCCGCAGAACAGGACTGCTCCACTCCTGTGCCGGTGTAGTCGTGCGAGCTTACTTAGCTCGAGAACAGTAGCGCGTTATTAATCACACACACGCACACACACACACACACACGCGCGCGCAAAACACTCGCTAAATGCTTTTCTACTCATTTGATTTAGGTGCTTCTTGGTGACAACGTTCAGACGTCAGCTCGTGCGTAGGCCAGATCGCCGGAACCACCTCGAATGGGGCTCGGTGCTTGAAGCATTTTGTCTACATACTATCTACCTATTTAATCCGTCGTCCACGATCCACGGACTAGTTATGGCTTTAGCATGCAACAAAAGCAGCCTCTTCCTCGATACATGTCGGTCCCTGGCTTGCACAAGAAATCGGTACGTTTTTTCCAGAACTCGCGAACAGTCTGAGATGCAAACGGCCATGTCTGTGTACACGTTCCGGCATTCGGTGAAGGGCGTGGGAACTCCCAAAAGGGCACCGGCTTTCCTTTATTATTTGGTGCGCCCACCCCGCACAGCAATTAGCATCGCCGTACGCCGCAACTCTTCTGAGCAATAACAAATCAGTGAACTGGGGTCGTGCCGCCCAAGCATCTGGTCGGGCGCGATGGGAAGTGGGGGCTAAACTATTACGATCGCATTCCTTACACAAGTAACCTCTATTCCTCTCGGCGCTGCCCCGAACGAATGGCGTTAGTCCAGCACGCTCTGTCCTGCACGCCCTGTCCTGCACGCCCTGTCCTGCACGCCATTCAATTTAAAACCATGCCCAGATGGCGCCGACACAGCTGCCGCTGCTAAACGCCCGTCCACAGCCACATGATGCTCTTCAGGATTCGGTGAACTGAGCTAAACGAAACAAGGCACCGCACGACGACGTACTCGTGCTGCTGCCGTCGCACTGCTCGTTGTTGCCGTGTGTGTACTCTAGCAGCGTCTGACGGCACTTCGACGTCGAGGAACCAGCCAGGGGAATCGGTGAGAAGGAAGATAGAGGGAGGAAGAGCCTCGTGGAGAAAACCGGTGGCAGCGGAAGTTGCACAAGTGTTGCCGGGACGACGGGGCGGCCCCCCGGTGCTGTTTGTAGCTTACATCGTGATGTGGGCTGCAACGAAAGTGGGTACACAATCATGAACGGGCGCAATACCACGATGCGATGGAGGCGTGGGCCATTGGGCACAAAAGTAGAAGAGTGGCTGTAGAGCGAATGAGGCGCGAGCCTAGGGGGGGCCCCGGCCGGTCCCAAGTTTACATCGAGGGCGGGACCGTCGTTGCTGGCACGACGACGACGACGACGACGACGCCCACCGACTCGGTGGCCACCGCGACCCATTCTGGGATGTTGAGGCGACAGCAGGCGGTCGCTAGCGCACGCCACGCGCCGCCGATAGCGACGCACACTAGTGGTTGCCACTTCAGATGGATTTCGCTTTGATTAGCTGGCGCCAATCGGCGTGCCTTGAACTAAGGACGACTGGTGACGTTCTCCTTTCAGCAAAGAATGCAACCTGCAGTGTAATGACGCTTGCCGTTGTTTGTCGAATCATATCTAATATGACACTACGGTTACGCCATTGTGCTGCACATAACAGCGGCGATGTAGGTGCGTAGATATAGCGGCCATAATTTCTCCCTCAAATCGCTCTGACGTGTGCCGAGGTGCCGCCGCTTAATGCCAGTAGGACACTTGCCAGCGACAAATGCCAACGGCGGGGGTCTCAACGCCGAGTCCGAGCCGTCCGATCTGCTCGGTTCTGCTGGATCTGACACTCAGTCGTCGTCTGACTGGATCTCACTTCTTCCGAACTCACTACCTTGTGAGACTCCCTCACGAGGTGGCGATCCGCATCGATAGGCTTCATCGAATTCGCCTTCCTATTTCCATTCTACTCAACTTCGCGACAGACGCCGCGTCAGCATCCTGGACGGGAAAGACACGCCAAATCGACACGCAAGACACGCATCATTATTCATATGATCATTCTAGCGTTAAGGTTTTTCTGTTTTTTTTTTCACTAAAAAATCGACGTTTTGCCATCTTGAATCGATTAGAATCATGTCTAAGTTACTAACAAGTATATAAAACTAACAAGTATGCAAAAGATATTTCATCCGGGTCGTCTTCAAATAGCGCGCACATTAGTGCTAATGCGTCAATAAAAAAGCCTCAATAAAAAGCAAACACTTGCCGAATTCATTCACGTAAAAACAAAAAAAAACTTCGTTGTTTGTCGTTATTGGAGCTTTTCGATCTAAATGACGACTATTTTGAGCATTTTCTTTGTTCGAGTGATTCGAACTCGTTTCACCGAGCTCTTGTAGCGAACATTTTTTTAGCATGATTTGTTTGCAAAAGTTTAGTTTGCAAAAACGGGTTGCCATAGAATGTGTGGCCATATGAATCGAGTAAAACAATTATCTAGCTGCTTCTATCTATTTTATTATGGCGTTGAGGTCAGCTTAGCATTACGTTCTCTCTTCCAGAACGAGTATGTGAGTACGATCCTCGTTGTGATTTGCATTCTCGTGTTTGTAGTGCTGTGATTATATAAGAAATGATTGTCTGGAACGAATATATTTCCGGCGATATTTCCAGAATGTGTAAAAGTGAGGCAAACAAGCCTAAAAAAGTGCCATTAATAAGCATACGTCCAATATAACGCTATTGTCGCGCCGGAATGAATCCTTTTGCTTATACCGTTCCTATTGGGCCTATCGTAACGAATGGCTCCTGATTAGCTCCTTGGAGCCCCCAAAGAGAAACTAAGGGAAGCAAGTGACTCGCTAAAGCGACTACGGAACGGGGATGGGGATCTGTATTGGGTAGACCTAAGACTAGCTGATGAGTCTCCTTGACCGCCCAGCTCGTTGGCCTAGCTATCAGGCATGAGCTTATAGCGTTAGGAACGCCGGGAGGGAAAGCAAATCCAGCATGCCATTCGGGGTATTCAGTGTCTGATAATAAATGGTGATGTCTTACTTTCCTGTCTCCAATGGAGTAGTCCGACTCAACGAGCTTGGTCCAATCGAGGCGCTGAACCCCTTCGGCTGCTCTTCTGTGTTCGCTAATTCCGTCGTTTCGATGCACCGTCCTAGTTACGTCCTCGTAGTGGTCTTTTCGTCACGTCGAATATCTTGACATGCATTTACATTCGAAGAATCGACTAATTGAATAGGAGGGATATTATGAGTGGGGAATTAGTTGAAATTTACGGCACCTTCTGGAACAAATTAGAGCAGTTCTGGTAATTGTTTCTTCTTGCGTAAACATTGGCATGAGAGGACCGAAGCCATAAAACAATAAAAGGCCACAATAATGGTTAGGTGACGTTTTGAAACAAACGTCTTACAGATATATTGAAAACATCCCTCAACAAACGAACTCAGAAATGTCATTTTTGGAAAACATATGTAATTACATGTTTTTCTCGTATATAATTTTTTTTCTCGATAATACACGAGAGATAACGCTTTCTGGACCAGCAAACGATTTAACTTTCGTCCGGTAATTGTTGAATTAGTGTCACGTCATTCTTGGATAATAACTGGATTTGGAGCCGAACTACGTCCTTCCGACCCCCCGAGAAGGTGGTCCGTCTGAAGGGACACTTTGCCTACAACTCAACATTCATGTGGCAGCCAACTTGATATGCTGGCAGTCGAAACGACAATAACCTTACTTTCCTACCCTGTACCCGTAGATCTACAAGGGGCGGGACTGCGACGTGAATTCATATGAACGAGTCGTCGTCGCCTCTGTTCGTATTTTTGTCGACAACGCACTCTTAAACTAAGTCATATATATATACATATGTGTGTGTGTGTGTGTGTGTCCCGTTCGAAGGCGCCATTGAGGAGGTCGTACGAAGGACCCTTAGTTTCAATGACAGTCTCAAGCTTGCGTCAACGTCTGCATCGGCATTTCATGTCAACGGAGCGCATTGGAAGGAGGTGAAGCTGCACGAATAGTGGTGGTATTAGCCTTACGGCAAAGCGTCGTCGCGAACGAAGTAAAACGTGCGAAGTGCACCACTGTGTCCGTGCCCAGTCGTATGGCTCTCTCTCTGTATGTGCGTGCCGCGCCATACACATGTGTATGTAACGTTCTCTACGAATAACGGCTCGGCAGGCGGACGTCTCGATGTCGAAGTAGCGAAGGCCCAAGTATACTTCGCCGCGTTTCGCGCCATTGAGGAGACGGAATGGCTTTTTCGGTGCGTAATATTATTGCGTACCCCCACCGTACCAAGGGAGCGCGCTATCGGCACGCCCTATCTACTGTGTTGGCCCTGACTACCGGGCCGGTGTCGAGCGTTGCAAGCCGTTCTGCCAATTGAGCCAAATTCACCGTATTCGGCTAGCAAAGACTAACATCTACCACCACCAGGACGAAAAGTGCCGTTGAGGATCGAACCAGAATGCCGTCGACAGCGGCTAACGGCGCCAAACTGCTTTAAATGGTGGCCAATATCGAGAACTCGCCATACTCGAGGCCGAACAAAAGCTGACCGGACAATCATCACTAAGCATTGATCATGGCCGTTGTGCATACTCCCTTGTGCATGGAGCACTTAGGAAATGCTACCGATGAACTGTATCAGGAAAGGCGGCCGCCACTCGAGCGTATTAGACGCTGCGCAGAGACAGATGGTCTTAGTTCGACACAGAGAAGACAATATCCTTCATGTAATGGATCCGATGGACGTACAGACGCCGCTGTTGATTTGCTAGGTAGTCCAACAGCGAAGAGTCGACCAAGAGCGGTGGCTGTATGTCTATCGGCACTACAGCACGTCCTTTATAAAGCATTTTGTCCTCCTCCTCGTCCTCCTCCTCCTCCTCCTCCTCCTCATAGCCGGTCTATGTGCACCAAATACGCTGTTAGACGACATAGAACTGCTCGAAGAACAGACGCCACATGTTAATCTAGCCGTTTCTGTATGGGGGTGCGTTCTGCGAGAAGGAGCTATTAATCTCAATTTCACGTCAAACACTGATATTCAAATAGTGGATTCGTTAATAGCGATGACGTTCGCTTGAGGCGATATTTATAGCAGCGTTGTTTGTTATCCGTGTTAGACGTCTATGAACAACTTGACATTTCATTTTGCGACAGCACTGGCTGTTATCGAGCTTTGAGTTTGAGTAAATAATAAAACACATCTACGTACAGATGTATCGTACGTGTGCTCGTTAAAATCAAGGCGTATTCTCGATGGTTTATTTGCAATTTTCAAAGCTCCGCTCTCCCCAAAACGATGTATACTTCTTATCCCTAGTAGCCCCAACTTGGAAAAGACTACATATCGAAGGGTTTTGGCGTCTGAAAGGATATTTCCACAAATATGTGTACACGAATTATAATGCTTTCATCTCTATTATTGCTACGTTAGCAGAATACTAATGAGATTCTACTACATTGCCATTCTACGCATTCATACATTTGTGCCTCGTTAATGGAACGGTGTCTTTCACAACGCCTTCGTTCTCATAAAAACAATAGTCAAAAAAAAAAAAAAAAACCAGTGGAATTAGCAGAACACTAATGTAAACACGTGCAATAACGTAAGTGAAAAATATCGCAGCAGTTGTGTACGCACAGAGTGCTCCGTTACCGCGTGGTGGTGCTTAACCTTCTGTTCTATATTTGCTCCTGACTTCGGCATTGATCCCTTCTGTTACCTGAAAAACAAGTCACAATGCAAGTCCTCGCATAGCACGGCCTCCTATGATATAAATATTAGCGAGGATGTGTACTCCCGTTCGGCTGAGTGTTAACCTTTTAGCAACAGCCACACAACGAAGGGACAGCGTTTCCCACCGAAAAGGTCATCCATCTCGATTAACAACTCTCTCGGCTTATCTCTGTTCTTATCCCATTCAGCCACTTGCAGCATTGCATCGGGTAGCTCCGCGACTCCTTCATCTCCTGAGCCCAGCCTAACCTGACATGAGTCTTGTTGCGTATGGCGGCTTAGTGGAATCCGGTGGCCCGTCGGTTACCCCGGGGGACAGCAAACGTAGGCTACATGCATATATACGATCCGAACGGAACCTTCCAACAGGCACAAAATCAACAAAGGCTCCTGAGAGAGATGCATTGCATTTTTCCCGAAATTTCCTCTCCACCACTTCCCCCACGCGATGTCCTGCTGCTGCTGCTGCTGCTGCTGTTGCTGCTGCTGCTGCTGTTGCTGCTGCTGCGGCTGCTACTGCTGCTGCTGCTGCTGCTGCTGCTGCTGTTGCTATTGCTGCTGCTGTTGCTGCTGCTGTCTACTTTCATTCACTCAGCCAGCATCTTGTATGTACGGCACACATGAAGATACCGACCCCCTCTCTGGCCGGGTCCAACTGCGTCTTCGCTAGCACGACATGTGCGTGGAGAAGGCCTTCGGACGGCTACTGCCAACGTGTTTGGCGGCGGGAAGCTGGCTAAGAAGCTGAGTCTGGCCGTGCAAGACGAATATAACGTGATGCGAATCCGATGACAGCCAATGGCTTTCGGCAACGCCAGTTAGAGCTGCCTAGTTGTTGTTGTTGATGACTTACTGGAAAACCTCCGGCACCGTCGAGCGGAACAGCGGTCGCTTTGCACCTAGAACCATGTGTTTGTTGTAGTACATGGTCAGGGCCGATGGCATTTCATAGCGAGTATAGAGGCCCCTTCCTTTGCCATACGCACACGGGTTCAGGAGATTCGCAGCCGACTAAGCGACGGTCGGATTCCGAGACTGTGACGGCCACCTCCTGAAGGCGCGGTGGTCTCCCGCAGGTGGACATCTGTTAGGCTAACCGGTTTCAACACGGCGGCGGAAACTGAGCCGGGGCCGAATCAGCCAAACGGCTCTGCGGCAAATGCATAGCGGCCGACACAATCCGAGTAGTCGATCACTCCGGACTGGCCACTTTTGCAGGCGGTGAGCTACCACCAGGGACCCCACTGCTGACGCGGCATCTGCGTGCCCTCGCATACATCAGCCCGTAGAAGGGAGGCGGACAGCGCAGGCAGGCAGGCGATGAGGGCGGGGTAACTCTATTGAGCCATATAGGTATTGGATAATCTATGTAGAGTAGAAACGAATTAGTAGGCACCAGCACATGCTTTCCTCGGCTCATTGGGTAATTGTTATTGCAATGTAGAGGGAGTCGCGTGTACTGTAAGCCTGTGAGTGTACTCTGTACGCCGGTCGAGAGTTGTCGGGAGGCAAAGTCATCAAAATTATTGGTCGGTGATAGTCCTAATACGTCAATAGATTCGCACTTCGAATGTTTTGCTGCAATCTGTACACATATATCAAGGGTTTGCCTTTTGTAAACGGCGTGAATCAAGCGACATTAGGCGTTTGGGCTCATTTATGGCACCTGAATACGTTGCTCGGGCCGTGCTGCACGTAATGCAATGGGTCGCATTATGCTGCACTAAGTAATGCTGCAGCATACAATTCGACACGGCTCGTCGACAATTTATTAGCTGAATTGCTTAATTTCTTTAGTCCGACCTGCTGCCGAGTTAGCTTCAGCTCTATAAGAAGCTTCCGGATAATGTAAAGGTGTACGAATAACAATCCGTTGTTGGCACAGCGACCAAGTGTCACACAAGAACCTCGCAGCTCTTCTCGGTCGCATGGATAAAGCTTAAAAAGAGTCTCACAAACGTTCAACTATTTATAGGCAACTCCAAGGATAAATACAAACTCTTTTGCACAAATAATGTCCTGAAATAGGAGGAAATTTGCATTTGTATGGGATCCATCTTACAGGGTAATGCAAAACGTGCTACCGTGGACGTTAAATACCGACTGATGGTCAGCCCTGAAATGATTTAGATTGTTTTAAAATTGCTTGTGGTACGTTTATAAGTTGAGGTGAATATAGCTTCTTTTGGTAATGTAGTGCTTCAAATCATATAGCGGGTTATGCAGATGATCACACTACGCTGCACTTAGCCTATTGTAGTGTTACTTGCAAGGGGTCAATTTGCGCATATCTGTCATCATAAAACCTTAGACGCTGTTTTTTTGATGAGGATTTTTCCGAATACGAATACTTTCAGCTAACAGTTAGTTTAAAGGACGTTCATCATTTGTTTTTTAATAGAAACTTTGATTAATAATACCTTGCATTAGCTTTCCTGTCTCGAAAACACGCGCACTAATGCCACCCTTTCAGGGCTTCGAATCTATTTGAGCCTGTGCGGCCGTTTGTGGAATCTATGGAAATTGTATTCACTTACATAACCCTCATAATTGCCTGACGAACTATGTGAATACAGATATTCAACTATTCCATCGGTTCTAGCTATTGGCTCTCAAATCGGTTCGTATGCAATCCATTCGCATGAGCGGACCTGCAAACATGAAAACATGCTTCGTAACCGTGAAGCATGTAACGTCTAATCGAGATATGGGTGGTGTGGGAATTTCTACTTGCAATAAGACCGAGTTCCGCACACATAAAACGCATCTGGCGCTGTTTTCGTTATCACAGTGTTCTCCTCTTTGCCCACTTCTTCAACGTTTGGTTTCTTTTGCACGTAGCTTCTCTTCCTGCAATCGTCGTACACGGTATCGAGCTTCCCATTCTGGAAGTCGTCTTCAAAGTTTTTTTCCCACGGCTCCGAGGCCAACATCCGTGCTTAGCAGCGGCTCAGCCGGCATTGGAGGACGCTACTCGCTGGAAAACTTCACCCATAGATTTTCTCCTGGTTAACGTATCTAAGCATCGATGGGCAATACTTCGGGTAACGTCAGCTGATACGAAGGGCGCCTGTGCCTAGGAAGATGCAGCAACATTAAAAACGGGCAGGGAGGAGACATGTCGACAAAAACCTCTAATCTCTACGTTTAAGTAAAATTCTTTCCATGAGTGCGGTGGATTACACAGATGCCTGCAAGTATCTTATGTATTGAACAGGTCGCTGTCAGACGGCGGAATCTTGGGAGAAATATCTTGTTGCGACGAGTGCCTTGCCAGGTCCTCCGTTGCCAGGCTTGCGAATTGCACTCATCAACCCTTAGAGAGAGAGGTTGGTGGGTGGCCTCTTGAAATCTAATTAAGTTTTCAATAGAACGACTCACGAGAGGTGTAGTAGAAAGGAGGGACGCAGCAGGATGGGGCTTTTGAGTACCGATTGACAACTAAATAACGAATGGTAGAGGGTCATCAGGCTGCTGGAGACTCGCTGGAGGCCTCACGCTGCTGTTCGTCGCTGACAAGCCGTTGGTCTGACGTGGGGACGGTAACCACTTGAACTCTGCTTGTATGGAGGATTCCGTGAAAACAACTCTTCCGTCAGGTTACTCGAGTGCGACGGGTATTAAGAGTTATCAGGATTTTTCAGGTCGAGCACAATGAATTAGAACGATTGAGGTACCGACGTTGGCCGTCGGAAACGACGACTGAAACTAAGTAGGAAAATTAAATAAAAGAAGGCTTACCTGTGAATAGGTAAATGTAATGATGATTAATATATACTTTTGTCGTAGGGCTGAGCATCGGCCACCATTTCCATGGTACCACCACCAACATCCATGGTACCGCTTTTTGCATCACTTTGTAGTACCGACCGCATACATGAAAAAATATACAAAGACGGGAATCGAATTCGTGCCTCTACGTGCCTTCCCCGGTCGTCAGATGCACGTGAATGCACCAGGCCACCGAGGTCGACGATGGTGATTAGTACGTGTCCGAGAATACCTATGAAAGACGGTAGGCAGTCTATATCAAAGCTTGAAAAATAGGTGGTGGCCAGTTATGCAAAGAGCGCGGTCATCAGCGGTTTCTCGGAATGATAAGTGTACATTTCTTTAATGTTTTTATTTTTTAAACATCTTACAAATTGAAGTCTAGCGCCTTTAAACTGCTATCTTGGAAGCTAATATTTCATTTTTTGGGGACGGGGAAACTTCCATGAGAGCCCAGCCTCATAACAGAGTATTCATATTCGGACTCCTGCTAGTCGGGGCCATTCACAAAGCTCACGCCGCCTAAAACACATCACGCTGGAGAAACCGTTTTTCAACATTACTTCTGCAATAGATATTCTTGTTACAAGATAACCACACGTCATTGGTCTCGACATTGGTCATTGGTCTTGGCACTAACAATACTCCAAGCTGGTTTTTAATAAATTTGGGGAATAAACATTCAAACGGACACTCAATTATTACCTTACTACATAACAAACCGTTTTTATTTTTTAATAAGTTAAAATTACGAATGCACAGATATTTTAAATGTTTTCTTAAATTTATATGAATTAACGCTCCAGGTTTCATTCCACACGTTTTTTCCCATCAAATATTAGCTTTAAATTATTTAGTACTGCGGATGAGCATTATTTTAAGTTGGAGCTGGACAGTGCTGTACTGCCGTATTGATCGCTGTACGTTATATCTTGGTTTAAATCGACCCTGCCTGATTTTAGAATAATTATTTAACTCGATGTTAGTGTAGGATGCACCAAAGGAAATTTTAGTTTTAAAGCAGATTCTCCATCTAGGAATTCAATCCCGTCGACCCATCGGGCGAGATCTTCCCCTGATGTGGCTTTCGGGGATCGCTACTCGTAGCAGAACAGCAAGTTTCCGCTTTGCGACGTCTCCAACCTGGAGCACCGTACCCGGTGGGCGACACCTGGTACGAATATTGGCTCACTTCTGCCTCTCGTTCGTGAGCTGTTCTAGTAGCAAATCAGCCGGAGGAGAGCCGTCGACGTGAACGAGCTCGTGGAGGACTCTGTTCTCGTCACTTCACACGCGAGAATGGCGCGTCCGCTCTAGCTTTCACTTCGTCTCGAGGCCTTCTATCACGCCAGTGCCTCGGCCCCGATCTTTCGGTCCCGATGTGCTGTCTTCTTACTCACACCTTGCCACTCTGTCGCAAAGTGTACCACACCTTGCCGCCAGTTTCTTCATTCTCTTCGAGCGTTCCTGTTTTCTTCCTTCCTCGCTACTCGACACCTTTTCCCGATTCGCACACGTTCCTCCACGGGCGCCGACTTACTCGCTACGGTTCGGTCCCCTGATTCCGTCCGTTGTGTCGGTTTTCTCCCTGACCCGTTTCTTCCGGTGGCACCATGGTACCCCAGCGTTCCGTCGCAGAGGCCTGCTCATTCCAAGTTCACCTTTTAAGTGTCTTTCCGCCTTCATTTCGCCCCATGGTGGGGAAGGCGTTATTCGACTTACTTTCGTCTCTCGCCGTATGAGCGAAGGAGCTGGCTACCGAACTTACGTTGGTCGTGGGACTTTCTCTCCGCGGCTACTCGCAAGTAGGAGAACCAGGAGCAAAGACAGGGCATGAAGGGACCTTGGTGCGGCGTTGTATGAACGGGAGAAAGGCCCATATCAGCCGCAGCTGTTGCCCTTCTCAACTCCGTGCTGCTGAGCCACTGACGAGAGCCACTCGGCCTTCTCAGTCCGCGGAGCAAGTTTCCTTCAGAGCTTCGAGACTTTGCCTCCAGCTCCGTTTGCCGTTGTACCACTCAACGCAAAAGCGATCCCTGCTTACTTCTTCCCAATTCAGTGGTCCCTTTGCGTTCCGTCGTCCCTTGACCACTCTGCTGCCCCCTCCACTCTCCTCGGTCTCTCGTTGTGTCCCACCATACAACTCTGGCGGCTTTCAGTGGACCGTCTAGGCGCCGCAGGGACATTAAAGTCGACTTTCCCGTCCGACGGTCGCATATGGTCGTCCACAAATCCGGCACAACGGAGTAAGCCGACGGGGACGAGCATACGCGCTCGCCTCTGTTATTACAAAACTATTGCTGCCTAGTTTTGCTGCCAGACAAAGTTGACAGACACTACTCACTACTAGTCGGTCCTTTGTTGGCGTACGTTGAAGTCCGAAACGTCTTGGTCCCTTGTTCTCTGTTCAGATGGCTCGCAATGTGGAAGGCACTAGGCTATAGTCAGACGCAAATAGCAATCATGCATAGGGAACTCGTTTGTTTCTCATTGGTTTCAAAAGTTGTTCGAATTAGCTTTAATTTTATTAACCAATTTGCAAGTACAATTATTGTAACTATAAATCAGTTGTTATAGATGACTGAAATACTACGAGCACTTGATCGCACTAGGTGGTCCCTCGAGACATAGAGAAAAGCTTCCGAGAGTTGATTTCCTTTCATGCGAAGTCATACTCACTCATTTTTATTTTGTAATAAAGCTAAGAATTCACAATAAAACGTTAAGCTCGTACAAAGCGTATGAGTTTGCGAAAAATAGCAGGATAATAGTAGGTTATATTTTGTTTGCTAAGATAATCAATTCTACCGCTCCGATGATGAAGAAAAAGACGTTGTTTTTATTGATCGGGGCAGCGAGTGATAAACAGATCTTATTCTGTTTATGAAAGCTAATGAATTATGACCAAAGCGTACACCAAAACCGTTAGTAGCAAGTATTCTCCCTGCTGCAGTCTTAATTGAATATTTGCACTTCAGCTACATTCCTAACTCTTGCGTGTTCTTCACATTTTTTCCTGAGTCCGCCAGCTTCACTATGCATCGCATAGCATCGCATGTTACATAATGTAGCTTAATGTTGTACAGGAAGGCGTCCCTTGCAGGCGTACGCTATGTTTTCTCTCACTTACCGATCAAGTAGTTCATATTCATCTTACTGTAGTAACGTGATAAATACTAACGAATCGAAACGCACTTCCGTTAGATTCAGGATTGCGGCAGTCGACGCTAGCAACACAAATATGCCAGAATAGTTAGCACAACTGTAAATTGCAAAGTGGGTATAATGGCAAAAAAGTTTGTTGTCACGCAAATATGCCACACGTGCCATTGAGTCGATCAAGCTCTATTTTGCATTGATTGAATGACTGATTAATTCACTTTCATAATGCACTAAGGGCGGGTCGTGTGTATGGTCGATTAGACTAAATAGACCTTTAGTATGACCCGTACTCGTGTAAGAGTCAAGTTATTTGAGACGACATTTTCACAGAGGACGCTGAACATGGCATCGACTATCTTAGTGTATCTAACGGCACTCCCATTGTCATTATAATTTTTGGTTCTAGTTTTTTTTAATCAAAAACATCAGTGAAAAAACTTTAGAACTAATTACATTTTTAAAGCTCAAAGCTGACCTACTACACACAGCAGTTTATGTTGGTGACAGCCTTGTTCTGACGGTTCCCGGGTAGCGGTGCCGACAAAGTAGCGGGAAAGGGGTGAGCCGGTGGTCCCCGTCATCAGTGAAGCGATGCGTTGAGGAGTTCGTGGTGTAAGGCTAAACTAATTTTTAAGTAGACTCTCTTCTCTGCTCAGCCTTAGGGTCCCTGGATTCCGGTCGGCTCCGCTTGTATGGGCGCCAATGCCGCTTTTACTGCTTCTCTTCCTGTTTGGTCATGAGTGGTGCCCCCCGAGGTCTTCACCAGGTCGTCTGTCCTCGGCCAGATCACCGACCAGCCCTGGCCCGTTCAGACTCGCCGATGAGTGATGTCCCCATCAAAATGTAAATTGACCATTCTCTCCGTTGCTCGCGCTTTACTTTTTCCGGCTAGAAGAGGGGTGGCAACGGTAGATTCGGGACAGCAGAGGAGGCTTGCGGGACCAAGGCGTATTGGGGCTACCTCTTTGAGTTGTCCACCCTGAAGCGAATAAGATAGAAGGCGAATAAAGATAGAGGCTCCTGTTCACGACATCGGACAAAGGCCACACAGCATACCACATCACTACTCGTCCTTTTGCGGGTCGGTTTAGCATACGCCAGCGCGCGGCCCTGCCACTAGCGAACAGGATGTAGAAGTGATTAGATTTGCTTTTTAAGATAGACCGGCTAGACTGCCTTGCCTTCAACGCACCGAACCTTGGGCAACTCTGGTGGGAAAAAATTAGTATAACGTAGTATCGCTCTGCTTGCGTAAAAACGGAAAGCAATTCACTAGAGCGATGGAGAGATAATGTATGCCGAAGAAGTAACGAAAATTAGGGGATTGCATTTAATTTATAACGACGTAATTTGGGGATTGTGACCATTTGATCGTAAACTCTAAATGCCTTCTCTATGGTAACACAATGAAGCTAGTTATCAGCCGGCGAGTAAACAGATCTTTAAGCGTCCGTAAAAACGAGGTGCACATTTTAGTGTAATTTGGCGGTTTTTTCGTGGCCAGGATGTCGTTAGTCAAGACTGAAGGTCGGGCACTGGGTGCGCTAGTGTCAGTAGAACAACTAGAGGTAAACAAATCTATAAATATTTTGCAGGAGGTTATGAAGCTAATACGATGATGTGGTCCGTGTATCGGAATTTCGCGGAAAGCGACTCGTGGGGAGCTATAACGAGCTATAACATAATCACAGAGAGGCTTCAAAACACTTTACCCAAACTCCAAAAACAACAGGCATCAGTGAAGACACCGTTTATAATGCGTAAAAAAAAGTACAGAAAGAAGAATTTGTGATCCAAAAACCTCCTAGCTTTACCATCAACAAAACTCTCATTGCCGGAATAGTGGTCTTGGATGACGTAATGCCATACGCCGTGAAGCACTTTCTGCCCAACCAACCGACCATCTTCCAAGGACGGCAGACAAGTCACTGGACGAAGGATGCCTCCTTAGTGGCTGAAACGTGGCCAAATCGGTGTTTTTCCTAAGCCTCGAAACCCATCGTAGACAAGTCCATTACACAGGTAATTATGTCTCAACAACACGCTTAACAAAGGCTTCGAAGCGCTGCTTGCTGACCGGCTACCTGAAGGACAAGGATGTGGCGGGGCTGTCTAACGATCAATTCGGCTTCCACAAGAAAAAGTCGATTCCTTTACTGGCGGATCGGTTGCTAGAAATAACACAAGGTGTCTTCTATGACTTTAAAAATGTCAATGACGGAAAAAATGCACAACCATCGGAACTTTAGCAAGACTCCATCGCGCAAAAATTGAGCTGATGAACAAAAAGTCTTCACTTTTCTGAAGGGTTCCGAAGGTTTGTTTTTTGTAATTTTTCTTCTCCTTTAAATTCTCCGAATAGTTTTGTGTTATCACCTGACAAGCACTGTTGACGTAATTTTCTTATTACCTTACTGCAGTGGCACCGCAATGTAACTTACCAACCTGTCGGCCCACATTGGTGCACATGTTTTTTTCTCCTAAAAAAAGGTGTGATAATGCCGAATCATAACTATTACGGACTACGTTTAATATAAAAGTTTTCGTACGCGAGTTCTTAGTGCAAAAAAGAGCCACTTTTTTTCTCGAGTAAGGTAGGTAAGGGATCGCTTGTTGTTTCTATCGAGCCACCGCATAGTCATACGAGAGGTGTCTCAGTTTTAACAATACTGAGTAGCACCGATTTTTAATGGCTTGACTATTTTAGACCATTTTTCACTCGCCTCTATCCAAGGAATGAAAAAGAATCAATTTAACCATTTATATTACATCTAATTTTTTTAAATATTGTACAATCTTTTATCCTATATGGATTAAATACACCATTAAACTAAATCCGTTAATTATAAGCCTTAAGTCGTGACTTAATAATGACTTTCATTGAAGTCATGAAGAATGAAGTCATTATAAAGCTATTCCGACAACAGGGCTTAAAAAATGTGTAGAATATACAAGGAGCTTCAAAGCCAATCAACCTTTTTAAACCTTATTTGTATGCAAAAAAAGCTATATAGCAATACGACAAATGAACGTCAACGAAAATTGACAACCTACGTTCCTTTGTTAGAGAGGGAATATGATAACGAAGTTCAGGCATTTGCCGCATTGGCCGACAGATGATCGTTGAAAGCTAGACGTAGCTGCAGGGGTCATATAACCACAGGCATATACACATGCCTTGGGAAACGTTCCAAAAAAAGGTTTAGGCTCGCCTGGAATACCACACTCTTCAAGGTAGGCTTCCACACGACGTGAGGTCATCCATCAAGCCCAGGCCTCCAGGGAAACACGGCATCGCACCCGTTTTCCCGGCCAATCCATCTGAATACCTATTCCCCAGCCGGTAGTCAGATCCAAAGCCTCTGACATCTACCGAAACACTACCGTCTCAATAGGTGTCGATCAAGAGCTGACACGACGTTACATACATATGTGCTTTTATATATATATATATATATATATATATATATATATATACACATAGCCATACAGGT
>MNPL01005288.1:1864-18114 GCA_002081605.1 Tropilaelaps mercedesae
ACGTTGAGGAAGTCCCAGATGAGAATGGAGTCGTCGTGCGACGACGAAACGATCTGGAACTCATCGAACTGCAGTCGGAACACCCGACCAGTGTGTTCCTGCAACGGAAGAGTGGGATGAGCAGGTTAGATTGGCCGCACGCAGGGGTCAGGTGGCACGGGGGTGCGGAAACATGCCGCTGATGATGATGCACCGTTCGCTGCCTCGCAATGACTCGGCCAGTGCTGTGCACACTTGACGCACAGGGGATGCGAAAAATGACGAGACACAAATTGTTCGACTCATGCAAGGCAGAAAGCTTGATGATAAATAATCGTGTCCTTAGAACCTAGCACGAATGAGATGAATACGTAGCCTAGGGCCTCGGCCTAAGCGATGGCTATAGGACAAGAACGATTATCCATTTTTAGCCGTCGCAAGCACAAGGGGGCCTTAGCTCAGCACAATCAGCGGCGCGAACAGAACTACAGTGACAGTGAACAGAGACGTGTACATTCGCCAGGGAACTTACGATAAGTGTGCGGACGCAAAGTTGAGCGGCTGGCGCACGGTGGTCGAGGGCCGCGTTTAGGTCCCACACCTGGACAAGAAATGGAAAGCACAACAGCAACGACAACAAATTTAGTATCTGTCTATTGGAAATGCTTGATTTGGGTCTACTCTAGCGTTGACTAATATGTCGTATACAGGTTGTGAAAGGAAACGTTTTAAAGACCATGTAACGTAATACATCAGCCGTAACTGGCAAGTAGATTTCCTCCGAGAGACACACGCTCAGACAAGCCAATATGGGTTCCCTTAAGAGACAGACGTCAAGTCAAGAATACGCTGAATAAATGTGTGAAAAGACCACCATAACTGTTCAGTTTGAGACCACTCACGCTACGTTCACAGAGCGTCTGGTGAAGACAATTCTTCAGACAATCTACGCGCTGAGCGTATTGTCCAGCCAATCGGCTACATCGAGCCCTCGTCGGTGCAACGATACCACCCTTTTCACTCGTGTTCCCTACATTCTATTTAAAGTTGAAACGCTGAAGCGTCTCCGTGCTAATGACATTCGCCACCGTTGTCCTTAGCGGACGGTGCTCTTCTCCGAGAAGTTCAGTACACGTTTGCGATCTTCGTCGCCATTGTGCCGTTAGCTACCCGGACGGCGTCCGGCCGATGACCTACCTTGATCTTTCCGTCGTAAGCGCCCGAAATAATTCGCTTGGAATCGAACCGTATGCACCGCACGAGCTCTTCGTGGCCTTCGAGGACACGAAGACACGTGCCGAACTCGATATCCCAAAGCCGTATCGTGTTGTCGGACGACCCGCTCACGACTAAACGCTCACGATATTGCAGGCAAGCAATACCCCGCCGATGACCGTTTAGCGTCCGTATAAACTCACACGTCGACGTGTTCCACACCTGCAATCACACGAACATGCGCAATTGGCGTATAGGAATGCGACGAAGAGAAAAATTCGTACGCGAAGACGATAGGAGTTAGCTATGCCCCGACTGTGCTTGATGTACGTTCGAAGCACATTTCACACATTGAAGACAGCCACACACCGCCGACCGTGTCGTTCTACCGTCGCCATCGATGCCCTCTAGGAAGAAGTGAATTTTGTGCCTGACATCAGGACCTGCGTCGGGTCACGATCCCCGGGGACGTTCACAGTGGCCTAGTTACAGGCCAACCCCGTCTGACCTGCCGGATTTGTCATCATCGCGCGCGATCGTGTCGACAATCCAACACTAGATAGGGTTAGAACAATACCTAGAGTCTAGCACTTCTGACCGAGAACATCGTGGCGACATCCTCTCTCATACCTTAATCGTTCGGTCACCGGAAGCCGAGACGATGTAGCGTTCGTCGAAGTCTACAACGTTCACAGCAGCCCGGTGGCCAACAAGCACCCGACGCAACGAAATGTCCTTAGGCGAGGCGAGGTCCCAGACGGCGATGGAGCGGTCCTTCGAGCACGTCACCATCATCCCGTTCGTGAAGCGCAAGTGCAAGACCGCTTCACAATGGTGGATCAACGTGTTCACTAGTTCACCGGTTTTGACGTTCCACACCTGCATTGGACGAAACAGCAGCAGTGGAAACAGCCAACGTTAGAACGGGTTCAGATGAGCGACCAGGTGAAGCCGAACGAAATCCGTTGAGGCGCCGCTTCGTCCGAGACGGAAGTGAGTTCGGGCGTGTTCTTCGGGACAGAATCGATGTGTTTGTTATTTTGAAAGGTGCAACGAAAATGACTACTCTGACGCCTTCAAGGGTGAAAGGTGTTTGCTATTAACTAACGTGAAATGCAGTCGATTTATTCGAGTGAACTATTTCCTAGTCGCGGGTTTCGAATTTTCGCGCTGGTGATCTCTTGCGCGTTGAAGAGTAAATTGCGTCCTTTACGAAGGACGGTTACGCCCCACCGATGACTGACGGCCGTTCTATCGTATCGATATTCTGATTCTATCGAACATGTGTATCGATATGTCTCACAATTTAATATCTCGGGTAGACGTGGTCGTTCATGTAAATTGGAACATACACATCAACGTGATATACGTGACCCAAACAAACACGTTACCGGCTATATTCTAAACAATAGTTGAGCGCTTCGTCGTTCCAGCAGACACCTAAAAGGCTAAAACACACTTTTTTCCCCCCTAGCGATGTTCATCAAAATAAATGCGCATTGAACGACCTTCACGATTAGCATTTGCTTGTTCTCCTAACATCTCTCTAATCCATTCGACGGTCGAGTGATAGATGAGGCTAAACGCGCCAATATTCGGATCGTGCATTCATACGGAGCACACCACAAATGGCTACAATGGCCCCGACGAGATCCGGCGCGAATAATTTGGCACACGACCTCGGACGAGAGGTCATCAGTACCGGTTTGGTCGGGCGTTCTCCAGTGAAGCGTCTTACTACGAAGGTCAGCCGTACCTACAGGCTCATTCATGATGGCCTTGCCAATTGGATGCGGTCAAGGTGGTTTATGCCGCCCCCTTCCCGTCTTTTGCCGTAACACGAAAATACACGAGTCAGTTTCTGTCTGTGCGCAAAGGCGTGGCCGACCACGTATACGCGGGCGTCTGTCTCAATGGCGTCGGGGTGTTGTCGAGCTTGAACAGTGGCTAGACCGAGTGTTCGACCTGACTATCATCCCTCCTGACAACTATCTGGGCCGTATCACCTGGAAGTAATGGCCTGGCGCCGTTGGGGACGCTAAAGACGATCAGACGGAGAAGACGGCGTACTTGGAGACAATTACAAGGGGCTTCGAAAATGCAGAGAGGCCAAGCCATCACGGGAGTTTGAGCTTTATCGCAGCCAAATGAAGGGAACGTTTCCTACAGAGAAAAATGGCCCATTTGTTCGAAATCGACGATTAGCCCTGAACTTATCCCGGTTACAGTAGCAGACGGCGATCAGCCGTTTATAACGTCACTGATTCAATGCAAAATTCATCGTAATTTCCCCCATACATGAGTTCATTTTCAAAACAAAACGGAAAACAGCAAAATCAGCATCACGTGTTGTTGTGCATACACCCCGCCAACGACGACGATCCGTCTACGAATCGTCGTCGAAATTCGATTCGCGTTCTTAGGGTCGCTCGTGACACGAAAACTATGCTTAAATATGACAGGAGAGAACCAAACCTTTACGGTGGAGTCGGAGGAACCCGAGATGATGACCTGATCGTCGTACTGTAGGCACAGGACGCTGCCCGTGTGGCCTTGTAGGACGTGCATGCATTTCAGCGTCTTCCGGTCCCACATTTTCAGCGTGTTATCCCGAAGTCCGGAGACGATCTTGTTGTCGTCGTATTGCAGACAGTAGACACCTGCGAGCAGGCCAACGATGGACAAGTTAGAACGTAGGACCTGAGATCCTCATCAAGCGTATTGCTAGCGGGTAGTTGGATTTCTGAGTGATGGATTGTGTACGTTTGATTGAAATCGTTGTTTGCCTTCCTACGACGCTTGCCAGACGGGTGCCTGTAGCGTTAGCGAACGCCAAGCCGCTAGTCAACCCCTAATCCTCATAATTTCCTCATCACCATAGGTGATGGAGAAAATTCGGCGTTGAGCATCAGGAGAAAATTCACCCATTTTGCCTATCACCTATGGTGATCTCAAATTTAATACCTTTAATATCATCGAGTCTGGACTAAAACATACCACTCGCTATGCTAAATGTGTTTTGTATCTACGGACGTCCTTTGGCGACACGTCCCGCTGGTTTATCTAGGTTAAAAAAAACCTAATCATTAATTTACGCTCTCGGCTGGGTCTACTCGGGGTCTGCTCGCGCCTTCTAGCGTTCATTACGACAACGACAAGCTTCGGCCGATATCTTCTAACTTTCCAGATAGACTCACCCTTCGAGTTTTCGCTGCGGCAGTTGATTTTCTGCAGATTGGGCCGGCCCGACTTCCAGTTGACTTCCGTCGCTTTGATGTCGGCTACGACGTTGGGGTAGAGTTTACGGTAGAACATGTGGTTGGGATGGGGCTTGCCCGGCGCCGGCTTGAACAGGTACTGTATCCAGCCGCGTCGTTCGGCCAGGCCTCGCCACAGGGGGTCGATGCGAACCTGCCTTTCAATTAATTTCTTCCACAGCATCCCTTCAGCGATGACGCGATACCATTCGCGCGATACGCACTGCGCGTTCGCCAGCGACCGGACGTCGAGGTACGATAGAATGATCTCGGCGATGTGGTCAAGACCCTTCTTCGGCAGCAGGCTGATGAAATCGCGCTGCAGCATCGGGATGAGCGTCGAGCTGACGCGCGAGTGCTGGGCATGGCTCATCATCGACAGCAGCTTCTCGACGAAGGCCACCTGATCGTCTTCGGCGCAGCGTTCGAAGTGCTCAAGGGCGACTCGGAGGTAGTTGTGGTCTTCGGGTGAGGTTTCGGCTGGGGCTCGCCGCTGGATCACGCATGGAAGTACCGGAGACATTACAATAGGACACTCTCCGACCTGCATCTGCAACCACAGGCCAAGAGCAGGAACATCAGCGATTATGTCCGTGTTTCGAGTTAGACGCACAGAGGTTCGGAACCACGGTGCCGCACTTGATTAGACGTCTCACGTTCGTTGAATTCGTACACACCTATTCAAATTCACCTTCATAGTGCTTCAATGTGTGTGCGTGTGCGGCTGGCATAAATGGCAAACTGGCTTTCAAGGTCGGATAAGACAAAGCACCCATGGAAAGGTCACAGTTATTCTGTAATATACATGCATGGTTTATTACTCCAGTTAGTTCGGCCAATATTCAACTAAATACTCAGCGGTTGAGCATCTGACGTACAAATGACAAAATATGAGACACTATATGATAGCAGATGTCTCGATAATGTGGTCGGTAACGTCCGCCGCCATTTCCGCGCTGCTCACACCATAAATTACATTAATGTTTTCCGCGTTTTTTTTCACGGCCATATCTGACCTATGTATGGTTATCTGTTAACGCATTACCAATCGTTGGCTAAACATCGCCCACTGTTCGCATCCAAAAACTAATCAGCGCTTGCCAGGGCCTTCCGCTTAGCGTCGCGCCCACACGCGCGCATTAAGCAGTGCTGAACGACCAGCTGACTCCGCGGAACCAAATTGACTTGGTCGAAGTTTTCTGGAGCTTGATCGCGTTTTCGGGGAGGGTAAATCACCGATAATCGACTGCCATCTGAGCGGTTTTCGGACCGCCAGCAGTGCAAGAGTTCCGAAATGCTTAATCTTATACGGATCAGGTACTTGTTTATGGTGATTTCACTCATTGCTCGTTGTTGCTCAACTACTCTAAACCGTCCTAACTGAGCTGGTTTAGTAGACGGCTGCCTTTTTTGGCCGTAAGCTGCCATATCGACCAGCTATGGGTCTGGTTAAATTAGGCGCTTATGTCAAACGCCCGTTCTCAGCGTCGTTCGGAGACGAGAAAGAGGGAACTGAGAGATTTAGGTTGGAACAAGCCGAGTAGGTGCACTGCGAAATAACGCAATAGAGTCGAAAGAGAGCAGGATTATTAAGCGAAGCTACAGGATTTCCCAGATAATCGATTGTACTGGCTTAGGAAACGTAACATTGAGGATTTTACAGATTTGCCTGTTGCCTTGTGCCGATAATACCTACGGCGCAATGGGCCAAGTTAAGTAAGAGGAACACGTTTATGCATAGTGATGCGAACATCGAAAGAAATGCCGAACATGTGAGCTGCACACATGTGTACATAGATCTAGGGTAAATATGTATGGCCAACGCACATTTTAGACAAACTCACGGTTTTGTCCACTAGAACCAGTTACGCGGTCCGTAACAGCGGTCTTGGAGCCAGGCGGAAACCCTGTCCGTTAGAGGTTCTTTCAAAGGGATTTTTGTTCGATCTGTTTTGCTATAACCATTTATGTAGTGCGTATCTTCCACCAAATTCTTCACATGATACTCGGATGTCAATCTTGCGACATTTCTTACTGTATATTTATGTAACTGCAGGCCCTGCCATGAACACGCAGTACCCTCCTATGGGGGTTCGCTCACTCGTGTCAAGTTTGATTCATCTAGAAATATTTCTATTCCTCCATGTGTCCAATAAACATCGACTATCCATCTGTTAACGAGTGTCCGCATTCGTCGTCCCGAATCTACGACGTGCAGGCCGGCAGCAGGCAGGATGGTACAGGGCGTGACTATTACGAATGACTCGACTATGACTTCCTGACTCGACATAAAATTCACATTTCTCTTGGCAACACAGTTGAAATGCTGCCGATGTGCAGAAAATGGCATTTCATCAAAGTGTCCCACTTCGTCCTCAGAATCGAAGCAGCGCCGCCCTATAATCGCATTGGCTATCTCTACAGAGAAAATTCACGTCCAAAAGACGACCTAAAGTCGCGGGAAATTTTCGCGGGACCGGCGCATGCAAGAACTTCCTTCCCTCACAAAGCCGAATTCAAGGCCCAATGCTGGAGCAAACGCACCAGGGCCCTAGGCCTCTTTTCGCCTTAGGCCTCCTTCCGTGATACTTTGGTAAGCCCCGCACCCTGCGCACATCATCGAAGTGATTCACTGGCTTGATATCGCGAGTGTTTGTTAGACGCGTGCGTCCAAATAACATAACCGGCATACCCTATGACGCTTCGAACGGGCGAGACATCCTACGCTAAGTAGACTCCCTGTACCGGCAGGTATTCAGTACGAGTGTAAAGGTATCATAGGATTAAGCAGCCAGTCCAAAGCAGCCATTCGTAGTTCAATTCGAAAGGCCATCTTTGTCGCTACCGGGGGTAGACTATAAATTGTGTTCTGCTAGGCAGGTTACGCAATTCAACGTAAAGTGTTAATGTCGACAATGCGACCTGATACCGGTGAGAATGGTTTGCCGAAAATTCACAATGCTATTACGGCACGTAACAAAGAGCCGTGCCGGTTTCGTTTAAGCGACAGTCTCTCTTAGACCTTGCCCAGGTGGGTACAAAGTAAGCCATTTTTGTCAGCGACAACCTCCGCCCGAAAACATGATTTG
This sequence comes from Tropilaelaps mercedesae, assembly GCA_002081605.1. Lineage (NCBI taxonomy): Eukaryota > Metazoa > Arthropoda > Arachnida > Mesostigmata > Laelapidae > Tropilaelaps > Tropilaelaps mercedesae. The sequence goes on from MNPL01005288.1 coordinate 9,405, forward strand.
CCAATTGGTGGATGTTACGCGGTGCAAGCACAACCTTTCGACGCGACTCGCCATGTAAAACCGTTGATCGTTTTCAACTTTTGATCGGACGCTTTTAGACAACGGCTTTGAGCGCGTCCTCTACGCATCCATGCTAGGCCTAACGTGTCTAGAGTAGGTCACGTCCAAGTTGGAAAGGCTGGCTAGTCGCATCGACTCGAACGTAGGGCACACGATAAAAATAGCGATCACAAAAAACGACGAATCGTTGCTACTCTCTTCTGCCGACCACGTCTTGGTATTAGCCTGAATCACCGGAAACTGCACAGAAAATTAGGCGCACATCTCAAGGAAATGCTGCATACGCTATTGCCAGTGAAGAAAAAAGGCTTAGCATACGCACGCTCAAGAAGTCGACTACAGGCGTAAAACATAAACGAGTCTTAAACGATAAATAATAAATCGATGCGCTTAGCGATCCGGTCCCTGTGCACACGATGGACGACGAACAGTAGGAGCAGATTGACACATTCGTCACAAAAGCGTGACGCCTAACCGTAACGACGAGTCGGCGGCAATATCATGTCGGATCGCACGCGATGGCGGAAGGGCGAGCTAACGCAAGAGGACATTTCGGCGTGCAAACCAGCCAGGACCACGAGCAACTCGGATTTCTAGAAAACTGTATCGGTAGGACATGAAGCTAACTTAGGAGAACCGACGCAGCACGACGCCAGGACAGGACCCATCTTCAATGGAATTAAATAAATATTGGCTGTCTGGCCGACCAGAGGAACGAAGCGATGACGACGCGTGAAGTCGGCGTATTTGGACGGGCAATCCAATCAGGAAGGGCCCACGTCTTTGGGGCCAAGAACGAGTGAAAAACAATGAGAAAAACGTGCGACAAGCCATGTGTCGTTGCAAGCGAGGCGCTGAGGGTCAAGTGTTGTTACGGCAATTTAGTGGCAAGCACCTTTGTTTATGACAACCGTCGGTGCGGATAATGGACGCAGCAATTTCAAGCAACGCAATCGTTGCTTTACACCACCTCGCACGCATCGAACAGGCGTAACAAATCAATGGCACTGTAACTGGCGAAACTTACACTGGTAGCTCCCCTCGCGGACAGCTATCAACCCCGTACCCCTTTGCAATGCCCCTTTGCTAAATATGCGCCCGGCCCGGCGCCTGTTCACGAAGTTGACGTTGCCCACGTCTGATTTTGTTCGCTTCAGAAGCGGAGCTGGTTGGCCCCTTGGTTGTTGTCAGCCACTGGCGCCGACATGGGCGGCTCTCGTCTAGGCCGTTGAGCTGGCGGACGCCCACGCACTGGCCGATAAGCGAAGGCATGTAGGCAGGCAGACGTTTATACGTCGCGTCGCAGAACAGCGGCATGTCCACATCGATGTGTGGCATCCCTAGGGAAATACGAGCATTGTTCGCTTTGCGACGACGATGGTAAGAAAGTCGACATTGTTGATATTCGCTTGGTCGTTGTTGGTTACACGCTATTGAACTCGTTCAGTGCCGAGATGAATGGCCGCAATCGAAGAAAGCGTCCTAGCAACGTCGTTGTCGCTTGGTGAGCTTGGAAAAGCTCCCGCAGCCTGGACGGGACGTTCATAACCTGTCCATGGGGTGAAGGAAAACAATCGCAGGAGCGAAAAGTGTGGCCAACTAGGACATATCAACGCCGTCACCGAAGCGTCACCGAAGCCCAAGTAACGGCCGATGTGGCGTTTTCTCTATGTGAGCAATCAGAGAGAGAAAAAGAACATGACTCGTATTGGACAATTTTGCTGGCGTCAAATTAATCTGCGTATACGTTTAATCATTGAGACATGAAAACAGTGTTGATTCGCCAATGTCAACCTCGGCCGCTCTGAGTGGTCGACGCAACTATTCGCCGGACAAATTACGGATGAGTTCGTACCGGTGAGTTCATCGTAGCTCTCGCCGGTCGGATAAACGTCGCTCGTACAATCGCACCATCTCAATATCACCCTAGGCTACTATGTTTACACACAAATATCCAGCCAAAACAGCCCCGCGCACGTCCATATCCTAACGTCGTCATTCTATCATTGAGCCTAACCTGTCACGACGGCGTCGACTATTCGTAACAGCTTCGAACACTACGAATATAGCGCGCTTCATCCTGGAACAACAACGGTTCCTGATGCGTCGTCTTGACGCTCTGTCAGGACCGTGCGTCATTCGATCAGATCCTCGTCCGTCATACATCCTATAATCGATGAGCGAATTTCAGCCCGGCGAAGGTAAAGGCACCAGCAGCTCTGTACGTCCGAAGGGGGGATCCCAACTCTCCGATCAACCGAGTGTACCACGCCTAGGCGTGGCGAACTACTTTGTCGCGCGCGCAATGTCACGCCAATGCGGTCGCATCGGCGGCACCGGCGCACGAGGGCAAAAATGAGGAACATTGTTGCCACCGTTCTCCTTTGCTGGGGCCATCGGCCTGCTCCGACGATGGCTATGCTAGGTGACCACAACAAAACGATCAACAACAACAATATGAGTAGCAATAGCAACAAAAACAATAACAAGTAACGTAAGAGCAACGGATAGCGTTTGGCCACAGGGCTCTCTTGCATCATGTCCGAACGGCGTACGGGGTATATTGCAAACGACCGAAGCGGCCAGGTGGCCAAGCATCTGCCGAAACGCTATCGTCCGACAATATCCCCGCATCGCTCAACTCCGATATCCCGCCCGGTGTCCCGGCCCGCAATGGCTGGGCCCGCGGCGTCAAACGCCAGAAGCTGCGGCGCTCCGCCATTGGCAACAATGGTCGATTGGGCGGTTGGCAGCTATTTTTGCTCTGGCTGGCGTCTGATTGTCGCGGTTGTGGTTCTTCGGCACACGGCTGAGTGGTTCGGCTACCGACTATGAATTGTCGGAGTCATCGCGGTCTCATCGGGTCTGCCGTTGGCAGACGCTGCGTTGGGTTCGGCGTAGGTTTCTTTTTTCGGCTACGTCTGCTGTCGGCGTGCCTACGTCTGTGGACGGTGGTTGATCTTAGGGACATTTTCTTCCTCGTCCTCCCTCCCTCTCGCAGGCGCGCGCGCGCGCGCCTCTCGTTAGGGTGAATTGTGTCTGTACGTGTGTGTGTGTGTGTGTGTGTGTGTGTGTGTCTGTGGGGATGTCGCACGCGCTCGCTGGTCTCTCGACAATGGCGACGGCATCGAAAAGAACCGTTAGCCAGAGACTGACTCGTCTACCTACCGGCGATGCAATACAATCTAAATATGCGCCATTAGCGATCTAGCTACGCAAATAAACAATCACGGTGGGGTCAAACAACCTTAATCTCTTGGAGATTGGACTCTTGGAGCGCCAAGAAACTCCCAACCATCGGCTGGGGACACTCGGAAGCTATTTATCAGACGAGACACTGCGCGTGGAATACACAGAATTGACTAATTCGGCAGAGCGCATAATTATCGCTGAGCTCATGACCATATTTTTCCCTCGCCTGACCGTTTAGCTCCAAGATATTCAACCAATTATGAGGGATTCGCAGGCATGTTCCGATAGGCCAACAGTAAAAACAAGAATAATAATGGTAGTGAGCGATGCCCTTCTACAGATTCTCCGGGGTTCTCTCAATGGCTAAATCCCGCTAAAAATGCGTTCTGCCCACCTTGAACGCGCCTGATCATTGTTGGCCTGATCTGTTCACCCAGCTATCCCCACCCGCTTTTTAACAGTAATAGTCGAGACCTCGGAGACATTTCGTTGCTTCGTCGGAATAGTTAACGCGTGCCCCACTCAACTGCTAGCCGTTTCGTCGTCGGTTATTGGTTTTTCGTTACGTTTCATATGACCGTATCATCATGTCGGTGCCCTCGCTTGACGCTGCTTCGTTGCGACCGAAATATCGACGGGCGTCGAACCCGACTGCACCAGCCGTGGCTGCTACCCGATAGCAGGCCTGAGTCGCCAGCCAGCGTCACCGTTTTCCGCCGGCTTCCGGTTCAGGAGAGGTAACTCACTCACGCGCGTCGCACACATCGACGTTGACACACGGACGCTACCACGTACACGTCTGGGAGGAGAAGATGGCGTCGCACAACGACGCCAACCTGGCCCTGGATGGTAGTTCGGAGTGGCGATCAGGGAATTAGCCAGCAGGCCGATAGGATCGAATAGGAAGATGAAAGCATTTTCTTCCTCTACGCGTTCCCGAGTGAAGTCTTCCCCGAGTTCCTCGTCGTCGTTGTTGCTGCTGCTGTTGTTGGTTTTTCTCGCCGTATTCGGCTCTAGCTCGGTGCTCACACGATCAACAACCCACACGGAGTGGTCGACGCCCGGCGGAATACGAGCGCGTACGGCGCGGCCATAGGGCGGCATCGACCCTGATGACGGATAGGGACGATCGGGCCAACAAAACGCGACGAGAACGAAACAAACCGACACGGAAGGGAACAGCAATTTCTGTCGTCGCTCTGAAAAGGCGTGAGGTGAAAATGGAGCTGGACAGTTCCGACTTGCCTCTGCGCGGTTTGGCCGACCGGCGCAAGGTGGCGAGAATCCTATTCGTCATCGCTTCTTCAGCGAGTCAGGCGGACACACGACAACCTCTACGGACATGTTGCAGCTGTTACAACGACGACAAACGCCGCAGAGGGCAACGCCCATGACATTGAAAAATAGACCTCTGGGGAAATTGTCACCGTCGATACGGTGATGGTTGTCGATGCGATGCCTTTCAGAGGACACCGCGTTTTTCCGTGACAAGGCAGGGTGGAGAGACGTTGAACTCGGTGCAGTGAAACTAAATAATTCGAACGCTTTCGGGGTAGAAGCGTAAATGGATCATAGCGCGCGACCGATATAATGAATATGACGCCGATATCGATGTACGACGTCAAAACTCTCAAAAAGTTTGAAGCAAAAATCAAAACCTGAATTTTCTCTCGCTCTTCCTTCTCCCTGCGTTATATTTGTTATCGGTATTGTGCTAGGACCCTGTACACCACGCGATAACAACACATCGAGCCCCTCACGAGATTTCGAGAATTCAGAGATACTCAAATCCGAGACGTAAACACGTCGTACGCTCTACCTGTTCCAGCGAGTTCTCGCTAGCCGAGTACCGGGGGCATACAGGACAGGACACCCGTCCATCGGAATCGGGTGTCGTTATGATGGGCGTTGCTGGCCGCATACATGAACATATTTAATGTGGATATCGTACCTGATCACCAGAGCCGGCCATCGAGTCCCCGCCCGCGACTAGAGGAACCTCCATGTTTAGCGATGTCTCACTGGCGTCTTGACGACGTTACTGACAGGTTTGCTACAGCACAGCGATATCACTCTCTATCTGATCTTCTGCGTCGCGATGGTTGTTTCCTTATGACACGGTGCACTCATATGCGCTATGGGCGCCTAGCACAGCATTGGCGCTCCCGGGGCGCACGACGCTCGTGAGTACACAGGACGACGATTCGACACTGGACACTGGGCGTGTGCGTCGCCTGGCACAACAACCGCAATTGGTCCACGGGGACGAACAGCATTTACTTCGCCGTCGTCATCCGCTAAAACGCCGGAGCCCGGCTGATACCGACGATGCGGCCGACGTCAACGATAATGCAACTGGTGGATCTCGATGGCTGGACGCAGCGGACGCCAGTTCGATGACAAGTCGATATGCATTTACGCCAAAGGCGGGTAGATCTACTTGGACACTCCAACGGGCGCGAGGGCCTTCGGCCGATTCTAGCCGAAGGCTAAACGAACACAACCGTCGTCCGTGTGACGACACGATGTCGACGTGTCTTCAGCTGTTCGATAGACGAAGATTGCCCTCCGGCGGGGGTCAGGTGATGCTGTAGCACGGCCTAGGGTTTAGGCGGCTCTTCTGTAGTGGCCGGACAAGGTTAGGTAGCGATTTACGTACTAGCCCGCTAGTCCCGTGTGTTCAGTTGATGCTGTCGAGTTATCACGGCCATGGCACGATTGGTCGACGTGAACGGCTAAACGTCGACTATTCCAACACCTTTCGTGATCCGGTCCACCGGCGGTCCGCGACGCTACGACCCTTCGATGAGTCGGGGGTTGAGTGTTATACTATATATATATATATATCTATATATAAATATATATATATACGTAGGTATATACTATATATTGTTGTATCCCCCACACTAGTTGCTATGACCATGCACCTTTATTGGCAACACTTCATGACGGCCGCAACTCGCCGTTGGTCAGTGGTGGTGGTGATTCGTCATCCGTTTTCGGCCGTCCGCCGTTCCGATGGGCGAGCTCGACGTGTCCGCAGGCTAGTCCGGTGACAGACGGTGCAAAAAAAGCGCACAAGTAAATAAGACCACGCACACACACACACACACACACACAAGAACACCAGTGCACAAGAACTCTTGAGACGAACACGATGAACGATATTTTATGCTGTCTGCTAGGCCAAGCGGCACTGGGCCGTCGTCAATTCGACGAAAACAAGTCCGACGTTCGGATTGCGGCGGCGATGCTATTATTTGACCGAAGGGGACTCGTACAGAAAACTCTTAGCGATGCAGCATTGCAGTGCGACGCAACTATTCCAGGCGCTCACTCGTACGAAGATGGACAGACACGTTATGGCGATGCCTTTCCACTGGGGAGGGCGAAGAGGACCCCGAGAGAGAAGTGGGATGCTTAGTCCGGGGCCAAAAAAACTCGTTCGTCCAACGGAACTCCGTTGGCTCGTCTTCAGCTGGAGATCGTCTGTCCAACGCGGCACAGTGCTGGTAGATCCACCAGCCAGTCAGTTTCGGTTGGCGTTTCGCTCGACGCACCCGGTAGTACGACGAGTTGATGTGGATTAGTCCCGTAATGACGACGGACACTCGGCATCGAGATACGAGCGTCAACGGGGACGAATTAGTTCAGCCGGTGTTCGTCCCGACCAAACCGGGGCAGCGTTTTCCGACCAGCGTTTTCCGGTCTTCGAACCGAGTCAGGTTTCGGTGGTTGACGTCGTTTGTCGATCGGCTGGGGTAGTTGCCAACTAGTCATGGCGTCAAGCACGGCCTTCTCACGGACGTGTGAATCGTGTCTCCGACGTCCCCCCTGCGTGCCTCGGTCCGTACGAGAATAGCCTGGGTACGATGGGTACACTGCGGGCTGATGGACGTCAGTGTTCGTGTCTGTTGTTCAACGGCGCTCTCCGAACTTATCGACACCTGGTCCCCCGTTCGGGGATGCTGGTGGCCTCGTCGACAATAGCAGTCACGGGTGTCGTAGTCAGCCGCACACGACGACGTAGCGCTGGGCTCTGACGTTAACACGGACGGACAGCCGTTGCCGAAGTTGCGGGTCACGTTACCCAACAGGCAATGGCGGCCAACCGATAGCGCTAGCCACTACAGCCACTAGAGGATTTCCGTAGGGACACTGGTCGGAGACCCAGTGGACGGGCTACGGCCGTCCAACCAACCTGACCAGACAGAAGAACCAGACGGCAGGCGATCTCTTCTCTTCTTTTTGGCCCCAACTTCGCTATGAACGCATTGCGTCGATGGTCGACTCGAGCAGACGACGCCCGGGCGTCTGAGCCGGGCGGTTCGACAGGGCCAGGCACAGATTGGCGAACGCGCGATCCTGAGTGGCAATCCCTAAACAGCTGGCTGAAGAACTGCCGTCTTTCCGGTTCAAAATTCCGGCGCTAAGAACGTCGTCTCTCCGTCTACTTGTCGGTGGCTACTGGTGTGGCTGATCGAAATAATGCGGAAGTGCTGTGTAAAGACTCAGGTCGAAGAGTATTGTGAAAGAATATAGAATGCAGCAAGGAGGGTAAAGGGTGTCTATGGCTAAGAGCGGTAATTTTTAATTATGAAGTAGCAATGGCCAAATGCTCTAGCAGAAGTTTCCTGAGTGCGGACTTGTTCTGATGTCTGGGACAGCACTGGTATTTTGCTAGTCGGCGGAGCGTCATATAGTCTCATGCGAGTTTGCCAGTTTCAGTTTAATAAACACGATGCTACTAGATACAAATCGACATTCTAGGAACGAAGTGTGCTGTGTCACATTGTATACAAACGAGCGAAAGACGGTAAATCACTAACAATAGGTTTCTGTACCAAAGGCACAGAATCGGAGAGTTGGTTATGCATAGGTGAAGCAAAGTGCTACTGTTGAAAAGTAGTCATACGTAAAATTAAAAAATACGGAGCTAAAAAAAAAAAACGTTTATATTAAATCGTTGTGAATGACAGTTCTTTTTGTGCACGGCCGCACTTCTTACTGGATTATTTCTTTGTCGATGTTATTTTTATTGCTGTAATAACGTTCAGAGTTTGTACGGCCCCATTATGCGAGAGCCAGAAGATATCTAAGCTTGTATGCCTTAAGCACAGGCCTGTTCATAGTAGATTTCAGATAATGCACAAAAGTCACCTAGACTTTACCTAGATGAAATGTTGAAATGTTGTGTTTATTCTGTGAAAAGAAACATTAGGTAACTGGTGATGGATTGAGTTGACTAATTGTTTGCCGAAAGCATTGCATGTTCTGAAAAATAACATCACAAAGCACGTTCGGGTAGAATAAGCAGAAAGGATGTATGGAACGCTTCTTCTTCGAAGCGCTAGTCAACGATTAGGTGTCTCGAACAATCGACAAAAATTTATCTATACTTCCACTACTTCCAAAAAGCTTCTACTATATAAATATATATATATATATATATATATAT
>MNPL01005291.1:0-17713 GCA_002081605.1 Tropilaelaps mercedesae
ATATATATATATATATATATATATACATATATACATATATATATATATATATATATTTATATAGGTGTTTGTCGTTAGTAAGCACACCAATATAATATAGGACAATAAGATGTCGTATAATCTAAGAAGGCATAAGGCATAAGTGAAAACAGAGTGCATGGATTTTCTATGGCTCAGAGAGCCGGCTAGAGAGAGCGGCCAGAGAGAACCGAGAAAAGAAAAACGGACAATGCAATGAGATCAATCTAGCTCGGAGCCATTAGTTGACACCCACAGCTAACAACGGCGCTTTATTCTTGGTACCTGTGTGAAACTCATTTACTTGCTGCATTCACGTGTACCTTGCAACCGGAGGAGACATGTAGGTGCACTGCTTCAATTCATGCTGCATTCATCACATTCACATTCAATCCGTTTTACGATGTGATGTAAAAGGCTGTACCGCGAACGTTAAAGGCTGGTTGATGGTCCACCTAAAAATATTAGCCTGTGTGTGTAGTATAACAGGCATTCAAGCTATCTCTCGCCACTTCCCCACCCCGTGGAGTAACTGCATAGTCACACAAGGTGTGAAAAAGACCATTATGATACCATTACGTTCTGCAGTGCACAACAGAATTCTCTATACATTGCTCTACTTACACAATCATCACCTGTTCCGCAAGGTTCCACAATTTCATTCAAATCAACTTTATAATTTTGCTAACCTACCGCATGATTTGGCAAAAATAGTGTCAGACAGCGGTGACAAAAAGCGTTCGTTTAATCTTGTTTTCCATTCGATGTACTTGCAAACGGATCGCAAGCATAACCAAGTACTTGTTATGAGGTAATAAACTAAATCGTAACTACTTGTCCTGCAAATTTGAATTGTGAGCAACAATCGCGAAAAATATAGAACTCAAAAACACGCTGCCTTTTGCCTTATGCCACAATATCTCGGCATGAATAGGTATTTAAGCAGGTATTTACCTCTATTGTACGCAGGAGAGGGAGTTGGGAGGGCTCTGAAAGGATCGGGTGGTACGTCAAATAAGTTCGACCAGGAAGCCTCTGGCGTGAGATCAAAATTCATCGATTGTGTATGGGATAGTAAGATATCTCCAAGGCCTGCCTGCCTCAGATAGTGGGCATTGGGGTGCCAGGCTGGATGGTATCCACACTGCACTTAGCAGACGCCCTTGGCTAGCGCAACCGCAAATACACGCCGCCGACAAATAAGAAGATTAGAAGACTCGATTTCCCTGCTGTCGTGTGATCGTTTAAAAGAGGCTCCACAAATTGATTGCGTCCTCAGGCCATTGCTACGGCACCGAGCTCTCGACACCACCGACAACTCGTGATCGAGCAAGCCAATAGAGTCAACTGCGTTAACGTAGCTAAGCTACGGCTACAATAGAAGCTCCCCAGCACGACTCTGCGTAAATCGAACCCCTCCCTAACTTGGGCCTTTTTTGCAAGCTCTGTGCTGACTAACCGCTAATCGCCAAACATTTTTTTCTTTTTGTCAGGTTGAACTTAGTCGACACAATTAGATCAAGCACACATGCAGATAATCCGATTCGCCCCGAAAATCAGTTGGTCACCACCGTCGTAGTCCCGATGACGGAGGCGTCGTTGGGCCCTTTCAGGCTAGTTGTACGCCGGCGACACACTGTATGGCCTCGAAGAGCCAGCAGAAGATACAACGGCCTCCAGCCCACAAAAGCTATATATACACATACACAAACTCACACACGCACAAACACTTGCAAACAGCGAGGACCAGACCAACCGGCTGGGCGAATCAACGGCGTTACAGAAATACACCCTTGTTCCAGATTAAAGCCCTGCGTACGTCGTCACGGTCGCCGCGTTAATTACCAGTGTGGAGACCTACCATATAATCGGCCACGGTCGACGTCGCGAGACTCGAACCTAACGGCAATACGAAATAGGTGAACGCACATGAAATAGTTGTCCAACTTGCCGCAGTGTCGCTTACTCAAGCAAGATGGCGGTCGGCCGTCGAAAATGATGACGCGATCTTTGCTTGACGCCTGGCGGGCGATTCAACGCAAAGTGTACTCACAAACACGCAGTTCACACACAGCGCTAACACGCCCAAACCGAACACATCGGTAGCCCTGCGATATGAATGACGGCGGCCTGGGCCGATGAAAGTCGTCGGATTTCAGACTACACTAAATAATTGTGACAGATGTGAATAACACAAATACATACATTAAGATTGGAAAACTAGAATCTAGGATTTTAAAAAGAATGGAAAATGAAGGTATTAACGAATTCGGTAAAATTAGGCGGTTCAGGTATGGAACATGTAAGCAATGAAGCACCATAAGAAAATTAAAGATAACAACCTCAGGGTTAAGCTAATAAGACACAAGCCGTTACACTGATTATTTATTTAGCTGAAATGCTTGAAGGACCTCAAGCGAAAATTCTCCTGAACACTCTTCGGAATTATTATCGAATGTTAAAGCACGCCTGACGAAAATCTAACTGCCATCGAAGTATAGGTGTACCAAAATGCTTATTTGAACGAAAATGATACGTCAATTTACATGAGCATTTTGCAATTTTGCAATTGCATTTTGCATGAGCAATTTGCATGAGCCTGATAGGCTTTTGAGATACGCCGTGATGTAAATGTTGTCAATATAGGCTTAGTTGTTCTGTTTTTAGAAGGATAGCTCGTGAATATATCATGGATATATACCGTTTAATGTCATGATATGCCCACAAGTCCATCCGCGATCCATACATGATATGGTTTATCGCACACGTAAAAATACGCTCTTACCGATATAAGACTTGTTGCCCTTCTTACACGGATACTTGCAGACATTTTGTTTCATTGAAATAACAATATATACGATCGTAATAAAGACGAAGTAGGAACACTATCCGCCCAAATTTGAATAATATTCTAAAGGTTGGACATTCGCTTGTATTTTGTTTGTGACGGTCACAGCTAATGCGTATTAGCCGGAATAGTATAAGTTGCGTCCGTTCTAAAAAGTTCTGAAATGAATCACAGTTGCAGGCTAGTTTTCGGACACATTACATAATACAATACGAAGTCGTTAGATTTGCCGAATGTAAATGGAACCTAATTGGATTGACTGTCGAAGACTGAATTGTATAAAAGTAGTCAGGCGAATTGGTGTGTGGCACTTCTGTCGAAATGGTTTGAAACACAAGACATGTCTTTAGCAATCAACCTTCGTAAGTTTAGAGTATTTTCTCATTGATTCTGTATGTTGACGTTAGAATACTGTTGTAATTTTTTTGACTACATTGCATAAATTGAACTTTGACCGATTGTATCAAATGTACAAGGTTTTGCATAATATCCTACCCGGCGTCTATATTTTTCCTTAAGTGTCTAGTGATATACGTAAATCAGGTAATCGCTGTTTCAGAATCGGCACTTTATTATAATAGCAAAGTGTCCATGTCTTATATAAAAGCGACGCTTATCGATAAAATTATGTAATTGCGTTGCACTTCAACATGCTTCACTGGCTGTCAGGCGCAAAGTTCGTAAGAAGAATAACAATGGTCAGAAGAACCATAGTTGTCATTTTATTGACTGCAAGTACAGGTACACATCTTCCAGCTGAACCAGAGGTAGCTTCATTACGCAGACAGATAACAAAAAGTACGATAAAAACAATGAAAAAGCACGGAATATACTTTGGAATTAATCTCGAGCAATTAAATTCAATGTTGCTAGATCGTGTACATTATTTGTTCAAAATATTACATATGAAGTATCCTTTAGATTGTCCATAACCGTTTGAGACCGCTAAAAGGCTATGAGGTATCTTTAGTCTTATTAGGTGTAAGACTTTTGAGAATAGGCCAGACAAGCCAGAATTTTCGAGGGAAAGTTCGGTGTAAGCCCCTGTACTGTAGAAGTAATAGTGTACTGGACGAATATTCAGTAAAAAAGTGTGTCTCTTAATCTTTCTAATTTCAAAGACAAGACAGCTCACATAAATATGCTTTATTAGAAGCATTTTAATGGTTTAATAAGTCATCAAACTGTTTCTCTATTTCTGGTCGTTGCTTAACAACTAGACGCGTAGTAGAGGAAACATCACACTGAGCATCACTTCCGCTTTACTGAACATGCTTGCCATCTTAAAAAATATACTCCAAGGGTCACACCTTGACCATAAGAACATAAATGTTCTCCACTCTTATTCGATGAAACTTCACACTTGGTTTATAAGAACGCTGAAATACTCAATCTGTCAGGTTACACCGTAAATATCCTATCTACCGCACCATATACAGTATAATAATAATAATAATAATAATAAATGCTATAGTATTATTTTAACTTCTTTAGTTTAACTTCATGAATCGGGCAGTTATAATTAATGTACACTGACAATAACCATAACGATATACTTGATACTAGACGCTTGCAAGCTTCTCTTCCGTTTACTGTCATGTCGCAACATTGTATACAGTTTGGGCTTTTATTTTGCCTTAATGACGTAGTCTCGCAGATCTTCAGTTTGTTGTTTCAACGGCGGCACCACTTGAGTGTTTACAGAGATTATCCTTTTCAAGGAAAAACTTCACATTTCGCAATATGTCTTGCCGTGACGCCGCTACAAATTCGATTAGTGCTAACAACGGATCTTGATTTCTCGTCGTGGGTGCGATTGGCCAACTCTTTTCTCAGCACTTGCCAAGCATCTTGCGTCTATCATAGGTGTGGCGAACGATGGTATACAGCTGAATTATTGCGTCACGCATGGTCATATGTACACCCGATGACAAACTCATGACAGTCCGCGGTTAAGGACATCAGGTATCCAGTTGAGCAACGATGGACTTGCGTTCGTTAAGCAGTGTACGCAGCTGCTCTCGATCCTGTTTAGTAGGTGGTGGCAAGGCGAGTGTTGAAGTCCTTGAGGATCGAGCGGTCCCCTTTCGCCGGCGGAAGTGCTCTAAGATCTCGTTATCAATAGCCCGTAGGCGACCCTCTAACGCTTGCACAGACTGACGCCGACGGGCTGCCTCAAGGAGAGCACGCAGCATGCGCACATTGTGCGCCGAAATCGACACCAGCTGTGATTGACACTTGTGAAGTTCCAAAAACACCTCGTCATCTTGATCGGCCACCTAAATTTAATATGAGGGGACGTATGAGCTAAATAGACATAAGTGGCGTTGGGTAGGCAGTAAAGCAATACAACACCAGCAGCATGAGAATACATAGTGTTACCTTAATGACTGCCTTTATTACCGGTTTTTGCTTGATTTGTTAATGATGATGCTCTATGAGAAAACAGTAATTTTTCTTGACCGTTTCCGGGTGTTTTGTGCTCGGGTAATTCTCTCACAGGCATTTTTTGCCCAATAAAACCATCAATCCTGCTTCCCTTTGGTCCAATAAAAAAAAGTTGCAGTTAAATTGAATACAAGCTAGCTCGAACAAGTATCTTTTCAAGGCATATGTGAAAAGTCAGCGCTAAATGCTGCTTACAGAACTGTGCATCAAGGCTGTTCATGCGATTTCGTTATAAACACAGACATGTACTCCAGGTTACCTTTTCGGCAAGTGCTTGCATTACGCCTAGCTCCTCGAGTTCTCTTCGAATGCGCTGCTCGATTGAAACAACGTTCGTAGCCGATGTGGATCGGCCTTGCGCAACGACGACCGGTATTTCTTCTTCTGTTTGTTCGATAACGTTCTCCTCAATGAGGCATGACATTAAACGCTGCGTTAATGTCCCAAAGCGGTTGTCGCTCAGTGATTCCTTGGCTGTTTGATGTAGCACCTTCCAGCGCATAAAAAGTATAATCATCAAATAGTTATAAATTCCAAAATATGGTATGACTTGTTATAGCGATGTAGACATTGTAAAATACGATGTTGCACAATATGCAGTTACTGTACCGTTTCTATATTCTCAATGAGCCGTACGGTTGTCGCGTCTGTAGCTGCTTCCTTCTGTTCCTCAAGTAGATCATCCTGAGCCCACTTGACTGTATAGTGTGTACCTAGTGGAGGGATTTTAACATAGTCCGAAAGCTTAATAGCCTCTTGAGCTTCCAACATAACCTCAAGTGCCTGAAATTAACCAATTTTAAAGTCAGAACGTACTTGACAAATGATACCTTAATTTCTTGTCATGATCCCTTGCGCTACACACATACGGTCCCACGACACATGCGATGTAGCGTTTTGTAGTTACGAGGCGGCGTTCGCGACTTGTGCTTTTTTCCCATTATAAAATTGTATATTGTGCTGGTATATCTCGCACGTATAACACATTTATTCGGCCTATTCACCCACCCCCTATGAATATCTGTTTTACCATTACAAACTTTAAATTTAAAAAAAGCTGATTTACTTATTGTATTCAAAAACATATGGAGTAGCTACAAGTCTAAAGTACACATGAACCTAAAAAATATGGGTTTATATGCTAACTCGTAGGTGCAAACTCCAAGCAGAGACGACTAGATGGCACGAATATAAGTCAGTTTTAATTTCAGTTGACTAACAACAAACCCGGATTTGTTCGTCAGAGATTGGCTTGCAGTAGTCATCGAGATACGCCCAGAATCTGTGAGGTGCGTCGTTCGAGGGCGGCGGTGGCAATCCAGATTGCCCTTGGCCACTGGGGACCTTCGGTCCTTTAATTACTTTTGGACTAGCTGAACCACTCGAGTCTCGGCTGATGTTCTCAGTGACCACCTCGATGCAAAAAAATAGACTGATTTTACCAGATTTATCTTTCGAGCCATGTGCAGCGATTGTGTAGGCATAATGTTGTGTACAACTTTAGTCAGTATCAGCAGGTATTAAGTGCACATATATGTATGTTCGGTAACAATGGTCCTTTGATTTGTAAATAAAATTTCGAAGAGACTACACAGAATAACAACCTCGCCAAAAGAGTTCATTGTGCAGAAGGGTTCGAAAGTTTGCGGGTAACAAAACCAGTATCTTCGTCATTTCCTAAAGGTGCGACCTCTGATGCTGACATAATTGTTAGCCTTATATTTGATGATTCCTTCACATGCCATAAAGAAATATTCTGCCAATATAGAGGCAATAAAACGACGCCGTAATAATTTTGTTCAAGTCCTCCGGTGTGTGCGAACATGTCACCTTTTCATTTTCAAAATTAGTTAAGATCTTGAATAGGGTCAATACGTCCTGTTCCCGTCAATAGCGACAAGTGGTGCGGAAAATCATTATGAATCTATGTATAATTGTAGCATACCTTTTTGGCAGATTTATGATCAGCACTGCTCGGCCTAGCTCGTTTGCTTTGTGAGCCGCCTTGCATAGGTGACGATGTTCTGTGTCTTTCTCCTTTGTCTCTTTCTAGGCGGGTTCGATCTCGTATCGCCACCGAATCGTTATAATCCAAAGCCTCCAACTGTTCCCGAAGTTGCTGCTTGCGGTGGACAACAGCAACAAGCAGAGTCTCCAGCTCTAATTGGAGGGAATCAGCTTCCTCCACTGTTAACTGTTGAGATGTAAAAAGAGCACATATGATCCAGACTATACAAGGCGACGATGATTAAAGCATATTTAGGCCGGAAACCATGTGTATAGGAGTGTTTACAGGTTTTTCTATGGTTCTGCTTACGAACAAGAGACAAAGAATGTGAAATAATAATAAAGCCATAATAAAAACATTTTAAAGCGTTAGTAATGCTATATTCCTATCGAGTATATCCTTGAAAATAGCCCATTAGTGCAGCTTTTTATTTCTGGTATACCGTACACAAGGAATTTCTGTACAGAACACCGTGATGTAACTAATTTTAACTTAATCGTATAGTGTTTAATTTATTGAATATTAAGTTTCTGTTTTCAAATGATATATAAAACGTGCTTAGAGTCTGTACTTACTTTTCCGAGTCTTCCATCAACAATCGCTGCGTACTTCGGACACTGATCATGAACGTTGATGGTTGGAAATTCAGGAAGGCTACAACTTTCATCTTCGAGGCTATCAGATGTATTTTCAGACGAGACCCCAAACGAGTATGGCTTGCTTCCATGACGACCCTTCATTTCTTGTTGCTGAGGTTATGTAAAAACCGCACCACTATTCTTTTCCTTTTGAAAACACAGATTTTTATGGCTTAAACAAGTAATTCAGTGCTTTGCGTGGAAATTCAATTGAAACTATCGTCTGAGTTTGTTTGATGTGACCAGCGCACTGAACTTCCCACAGCAACCAGTAAACAACCTCTCGTTTGATATCATTCGGTCTGTGCTTTAATTCTGTATTCATACTTGTTTGTTGTTGTTGAAGCCTTTCTTGGCAGGTGGCAGTAGTCATCTGTTTTTGAAACCGCCGTAGTCAGCTTAATTATGTGTGTATCATGCGAAAAACCCAAACAAGCGCAAAAGGGCGAGAGAAGCCATGCGGACATTTGACGGGAAGAGAAATTGCTATAACTGGCGCACATTTAGGGGGTCTCCAGAAATGTAGGTCACGCTTCTAATTCCTGCTGCGAACTACGGTTAGATTGGACCAAAGTGCGCACACACCCACATAAAACACTCCTAAAAGGATGCACAACCTATTGTATGTTGAAGCATGTTGGTACACATACACGTGCTCAATAATTAATTTCAAATAAAAGCGTATTAAGGTCGTGTGGTAATGTCAGCTATCCTAACATTAGCGCAACGTACACCTGAAAAACAACGAAATTGTAAAAACTTATCGCTTTTTACAGTCTAATGGTTCACACATTAAATATTCAACAACACCAAGGCGACATAGAGTGCCGGTGTGTATGTGGGAATTCCGGCTATAAGAACTGGAATTTAGATTTTTTCAATCATTACAAAGCAGTTTTCAGGATGCCTATCACGGCTGTGGACAGTCCAGCAATGTTTTGTACGGCTGAAATTTTTGAATGTTGTGTGGTTATCAAAACATACTTGTAAACAAAACATAAAAAAAAGAGACCAATGCCATGACTTTATGACAATACATGGCAAATCAATCTCCCACGCCAAACCTCATTATACTTATGTACATAAACTGCTTATTATACTCGGTTTTTACAACGATCGATTAAGAATATGACCTATACACACATCAAGAATTTACCCGAAGGGACGGAATAAAAGAATCAATTGAAGCATTTTGAGTAACAACGTTCGATGCGTGATGATTCTGAATAGAAAAACGTTGTTGCGCTTGCCCTTGTACAAACATCAAGACGAGAAATAATTGAACGATAATTTCGCATTCTAGGTTTTGTAGTTCTGTCTTTCTTTAAAACAGAATGTTTGGAATCGCAGTAATCACCTTTTTGTGCGAACTATTACATATAACACTTAGCGAGATAATTGGACTCATCATCATGATCATGAGTAGCGGCTTGTAAAGAGAACATCATTATATTTGCTTCGACAAAGCAAATCACTTCATGGGTGTAGTTGGAATAATGGCTTCTTGTGACCCTTACCGGATGAAACAGATTATTTAGCGGGAATAGATAAGAATGCAAGTTAACAATGATGGAGTGTTGACCTGTTTATACAAACTTATGTGCACATGGATCAAACACGCATAAACAAGTAGTACATAATATTGGCTGTGCTTTATTACTGATTCTCGTAGCGTTGAGCTGCTAAATAGCACATCTTATTTTATTGATCGATTTGTTTAACATATCCATCGTACTATAAGATTATAGTCTAAAAATATAAATTTACACAAATTACCTTAACTCATTGTTTCAACGTTTAATTAATTTAGCTTTAATGCTTCCGTACCGTTTCCGTACAGTGTCTGGTAATAGTCGCATACTACTAACATATATAACTCCTAGTTAGTGATCGAATCAAATTTTCTTACGAAGACGCTTCGATCAAGTACATCGAAAATCGGCGGCCAAATCGGTAAACACTAAAACGGAAGATACCGTCCTCTCGTATACAACAGGGCTATTTCTAATTACAGCAGCACGACCGGCCGATCAACTGGCTTGCTTCATCTCAATTTTATTGGAATTTGATTTTGCAGTGGCGAAAGTTAACTGGAACGTAAGATAGGTAAGCTATGTTTTAAAACGATGGTTCTCGCGGTTTCGTTATAATTCTCTTATAATTTATGTTCATACAAAATGCATTTTTTGTGTATATTACGATTCCGGAGATGTGATTGCGCGATGGAGTGATAAAATAAAACTGGCTCTAGCGTGTACTCGCTAAGCAGCGGAAAAATTGTTGTATATTATTATACCATGCTATGTGATTACATAGGAGATATTATACCTTCATGTTTTTTATGCTTTAATAGGATGATTTAATTTTTGGTGCACACTATCAACAAAAATCATTTAAAACTGTTTTCACACAGAATATATAGACTGGAATTATGTCACCGCCAATCAGACTATCCTCAAACTGAAGCTGCACTTCTTGGCGGATGAGTAAGTAGACACTTCGACGAAGCGTAGGCGGCAGTGTGCACACGTTGGCAGTAACTCACTGAAAGGGACGAGTTTCGCTTTGACGAGTTTCAACCGTTCAGGGCCTGCTTAATGGGCGCATTTGTTGATTCAAGTTAAGCAACGGTTAAACAAAAACTGTCTAAACAAAAAACAGATTGGCAAGAGACCAGAATGAGGTAAAGGGTTAATATAATACAATATAATAATAAAAATGCTCGGAAAAGATTTGTGTGGATCATACAATTTCTACATGTCTTAATGCTTCGTAAATGAGCATTAATTAAATGGGTCGACAGTAGTTGTTATCAGTGGCTTACCTGAGCTCGCCTGGTTAACTCGATCACATGTTGACATCTATACATGGCGCCATGCGCAGGTTTATATACGAAAAAATAGAGGCCAGGCGTGGTTGCCAAACCGACCAAACTCCGCGAAATTCAAAGTTTGGAGTAAGTAGACAGCTCGATGGAGCGTAGGTGGCAGTATTTACACGTTGGCAGTATCTCATTGAAAGAAACGAGTTTCGCTTTGACGAGTTCAACTGTTCAGGGCCTCCTTAATCGGCGTATTTGTTAATTCAAGTTAAGCAACGGTTAAACAAAAACTGTCTAAAACTGGCAAAGGGCTAGAACGAAATGAAGTGTTAATTTAATGTAATATAATAATCAAAGTTCTCGGAAAGGGTTTATGTGGATCGTACGATTTTCACATATTTTAATACTTCGTAAATGAGCTTTAATTGAATGGACCGACAGTAGTCGTTACCAGAGGCTTAACTGAGTCTAATTAGCTAAATCATTGTTGACATCAATACATGGCGCCATGCGTTAGGTTTGTATATGGAAAGATAGAGGCCAGACGTGACTCCCAAACCGCCCAAAGTCCACAGAATTTGAAAGCTTAACAAAAACATAAATACAGAGATACGTACACAATAATTTAAATACCTCGTACACATTACCCCGTACACGTACACGTACCTCGTACCACTCAATGACATCAATTGTTTAATATCTTCATGCATAAATTGTTATCTTATTTACTCCAAAAAGGTACAAAACCTTTGAAAATAGTCTCGACAGGTCCGCGCTAGACAGCCACCCAAACGATACTGATTGCTCATTTGAAAAGGCAGGGAAATTAGAATAGTCTCGTTTAACGCCTAGAGTAGCTGTAGTGTGACTATACTATGTGCATAACGTCATTGGCTCATTTATAAAGGACCATAATTCTGTTGTCAGGAAAAGTTGCATCTGTTGTATCTATTAATTGCAAACAATTGAGGACATCTGTAGGACAATTACATGGCAAATATTTGGCTACATGTTCATATCAACCGAGCAATCAGAATACGGCGCCCATTTGCACCGTACTAAAAGTACGCTTCATGAAAAACTGAAACATGGAGAGAACATGCTTTGCTGATCTGCCTTTTAGCAGTATCAAATTGAGGGTAGTCCATAGTGTAATTAGTCATTCCTGCGTTTGCGCTCGTTAGGTATTAAGTGATGACTATATACACTAATTCGTACACTTATCTAGTTGAGTATATCCATGTCATAAGAACTTGTAGAGTTCTTGTTAGCTGGCCGTAATGACTGAATAGTGACTTCGGTGGGGTTTCGTCTGGTTATTGTTGCTTCCAGTGACATTTTCCCGTGTGGTTTTCCCACGCTTGCTTGATTAACTTGAGTACGTAAGTGCATTATAAAATTTTATAGGTGTAACATTATCTGTTTAGAAAACTGTCCTCTGTCTAGTATTTTCTAGACAGGCTCGCTTTTAACCGAGCTTAGCTTTATGGGGTTCAGCCGGGCCAAGATTGACTTGCGTTCGTCGAGCAATGCCCTCATCTGTTCTTTGTCTTGCTTTGTAGGCGGAAGTAGGATGAGCGACGAAGTTCTCGAGGAGCGGGAGGTTGCTTTGCGTCGTCGAAATTGATCCAGCATCTCTTGGTCGATCACTCGTAAACGCTCCTCCAGCTCTTGTTCAGCCCTTCGTTTCCGAGCTTTGCCAAGTAGGGCGCGTAGCATTCTTACGTTCTGCGCCGAAATTGACAGCAACTGCGACTGACATTTTCGCAGTTCGAGGAAAACTTCGTCATCCTGCTCTGCTACCTGCGTAGATAGGGCAATAATAAATGAAAGTACTGAGAGTTAAGTGTGGGCATTTACTGACCAATCACGTAAGTTTGATGATCTAGTAACTGGAAAACAGTAGCACAGCCAGCAAAGATGCAGTGTTTGGTCAAATTCCTTGCAAGATGCTTGATGTAACTTTGAAATTCTTCAACCTTTCATTTGATTATGTATCTCAGCCAATGACTTCTTCTGTCTTTCTGTCGCGGAGTAGGTTTTATAGAAATGTTGATGGCACACAGAAATAAGCCGCTTTATAATTGGTCTCAATGATGCCGTGAAGTCTTCACTTGTAGCTTACTTTTTCGGCAAGGGCCTGCATAACGCCCAATTCTTCAAGCTCTCGCCGAATTCGCTGCTCTATACAGGCAGCGTTCGAGGCCGATGTAGTCTTTCCTGGCGTGACCACGAAGGGAAGTTCCTCTCCTGAACGAACAAGCGTGTTTTCTTCGAGGAGGCAGGACATCAACCGCTGTGTTAAAGACCCGTAACGCTCATCGCTTAGTGATTCTTTAGCAGTTTGGTGAAGGACCTGTAACGATGGCGCGAAATTTCGTTAATGCTTGACAGCCTTAAGACGGTCCGGTACGGCATTAAGCGAACAGCTTTCTGCTAATACTGACTTTTCTGTTTACATCATTAAGCTAGGCTACGTCTGAGACATGCATAGCATCCTTCTGTACCAATTAACGGTTGCTTTAGGTATTAAATTCACTGGCTAACCCTGCTCTAGTAGTGGAGCAAGATTATCATTAGATTTTGTGAGCATAGCAATGGCCTACTCCAAAATATTAGGAGTATAGAATTGAGAACAATATCTACATTCAGGAAGCCAAAACTAAAATGAATCCCGTCACCGCTGAAACATTTGGAAAAAGGCACGTTGTAAACCTTTATCGAAGCAGCACAGTTTTTTCAACAACTTGACAACGATCTGCAATGCTGCCCGCTTACATATTTTCGCTTATATTTTCACTTATAAGTTCTTAGAATACCCCTTCTGTCTTAAGGCCAGAATCACGCTTTACATTACTTCAAGCATTCAAATAAACAAAGCACACGAACAATATGCCCTCCAACAAACGTAAGAACGCCGACGTTTTTCGTTATAGGAGAAGAATTTTGTAAGGGATTTATCTCCAATCGGAAAGCGAAATTTATGCCAGCAGTTCGGGACAGCACGAGTTTATCTGGGTTTCCTTACTTTTTCCATATCTTCCATAAAATGGATAGTAGACGCTTCCGGAGTGGCTTCCATTTGTTCCTCAAGCAGGTCTTCTTGCGCCCATTTGACGATGTAATGGGTCCCCAACGGAGGTACTTTCACATAGTCAGAGAATTTGATTGATTCTTGCGCCTCCAGCATGTTTTCAAGCCCCTGGAATTGGAGAATGCATATTTTCAGAATGCATACTACGTTAAGTTTATAGAACCATGACTTCATAGTTAAATTAAGCAAGAAAGCATATGTTGACTTACTCTCAATGAGACCAAATGGTGTATAATAAGACGACACAAAAAAATACTTTCAATATGCCTCGCTGGTCTCGTGTCATGCGATGAGACGAGGGCTGTACCTCCCTTCATACAGGAGTACACGAGGTCTCTGTCAGGCTGCAAAGTTGCAGTGTCCTTTCATCGATATGCTGCCTTACCATTTCAACAAGGTATCATGTAAAGCCGGTTAAAAGTTCGGTTCATACTTTTTTACCTGAAAATCCTTTTGAGTTGTTATTGACTTTGGATAACATTGGCTATTCCCAAACACTAACCTGTATTTGTTCGTCATTAGGTGCTCGGCAATATGTATCTAGATAAATCCAAAAGCGATGTGGCGCATCGTTAGCTGGTGAAGAACCAGAGCCGGCTTTGTTTGCTTGCCCGTATCCACCTGGACCTTTTGGGCCTCCTTTGGGTACTTTTGGACCAGATGCGGTAGCTGCCTCCTGATTAGCATTTTCAATTGCTGCATCGACGCCAGATGATGATCCAGCTTTGCCTGATTTATCTTTTGAACCCTAATGTTTAAATTATATCAAAGACAAATCAGACCTTGTTATTTATGTAGAAGCTCAGCCACTTACTCAAGAGCCTACAAGAGCCTGCATTATATCCTGTTAATCGTTTTGAAAAGGCTTCACAACTTTGTAACTCCGCTGCAAGTACGCTGCTGGTAGCCAATACATGTAAATAAACATCTTTGAACTTTAATGAATATTGCCTATTTTAAAAAAATGACTTGTGCATGACGAGCGCCCAAACTATACCTTTTTGTTCGATTTGTGATCACCGGCGCGAGACCGTTTACTCATTGAACCTCCTTGTAGGGGCGACGAGGCCCTTTGTTTGTCCCCGCGATCTCTCTCCGTACGATTTCCGTCTCGACTGCTTGCGGAGTCGTCGTGATCAAGCGCTTCCAGTTGGGCTCGGAGTTGCTGCTTACGCTGCACAACGGCTACAAGGAGAGTCTCCAGCTCCAGCTGAAGTGGATCAACGTCTTCCAGAGACACCTTATCGAGTTAGGCACCAATGACCACGACCCAACGTTATTGGTACATCCGACTTAATTTAAATGTCCTTTGTTCGGCGCTATTGTTTGCCATTTTATTTATCGTGTCGAACTACTTTTTCAGAAAGTTTAAAAAAGGGCTATCGGACTAAACAAATTCAAATAAATTTATTATATCCTTACAAAGCTTCTATCACCATTTTTTAAAACTTTCACTTATTAATGATTACCAGTAAGCATTACTGCTCGGAACCTTATTCATAACTGATATATACTTATATATATATATACACACACATATATATTATATATATATATATATACATACATATATATATATATATATATCGCGCACAGTGTCACAACTAATCATGTTAAATTACGCTCTACCGCAATTATTGTTTCAAGAACATCAGTGAAAATCTAGCATCTTTAATGTGAGTCTAACCTCTGCCGTTGGCTACTGACCAAGCTTCTTGATTGAGAAATATGCTCGCGTTGCTCAATTCCATGGCGCTATTGTTTACCTTATTGAGAAAGCTCTTTATTCTAAAACAGTCTTTGTAACACTCATGGAATGCCTTGACAGACTGAACACGTCGCGAAGCTCTTCAAAGATTCGTTGCTACGTGTCTCGTTTCATGCGCTTCAAATTGCGCGGTGCATTGTTCCGCTTTTCTTACTAGAACGAATCTAACGCACGCATCACAGTTCTGCCAAGCACATAATGTATACCACACATGATATGCACAGTTAGGACAAAAACAACGTCCCTCTTTATTGCATTCAGAATGCTGCAAGGGATTATTATTTTTATTAATATTATTATTATTATTATAAGCGTGAGATACATCGATGTTTATTGGAAACTAGTTGAGCGGCAATTAAAAACACAATTTAGTCCGTTTGAGCGGATCGTGTTCATTAATCATTTCACCCAGATATGCACAAATATGTTTACGTGTATTTTTGAGCTGTGTGGAAGTTAACTTCATTTGTAAACTTAGATCACTCTTTGGCAGCCGAAATTAATACCGGCTCGAATTCACTGACGATTTTTGAGCTGGTTTTGTTCTGTCGAATAGAGACGAAAACTCGTATTCAAATTGTGCACTTTAATAATCTAAAGCACCTGCATGTGTTGGCTGAATTATGGTAGGCGTTGACACATTTTTATTTGTTCATGTCTACTACTGTCTCATATGTTCTAGAATGGCAAGCGGTAAAACACAAGCATAAATTCTGGAAGCCTTTAGTTCTCATAAGAACGGAATGCCATTGTGAATAAGGAAATGAAGCCTGATTTCGGATCAGCTGCATTGGGCTGAGTATTAAATAGATTTAGTGCAGACTAATAAAAGCAAAATACGTCAGCTTTTTATTAAGCATTTTGTGCAGCGTGTGTTTTAATACTAATAGCTCAGTTACTATCAATACTTACACTGATTGTTTTTCATACGCTTTTGTCTCTAGTCTATTCTTAGAAAGTAATGTGTGTATTGCAAGATAAGTAATGCAAGACGTTCGCCAAAAGTGTGCTACTTAAACGTCATGTTAAATGTGAACGCAACTAAAAATTTGACCAGCTTAATTGAGTTCTTTTAAGAATCACAGCCTGGTAGCCATTGATGCGTACCTCTGGCATACAACAGCTTATTTTGCCGACTCAAAGCATACTCGTTATCTAGAATACACAAAAATTGCGGAGACTTAATGCAAGTTACAGTAGTCGTTCAACGACTTGAAGCTTTTCTATGTGTTTTATATACAGTCGAACTATGAAGATTATGTCACGATTATTCTGACAGAGCCTATTGGAGCTGAGAAGTGTTAACAGTTAGCCTTTGCGCAGTGCTCAGTCAGCTCCTTTCTAGGATTGCAAAACGCTGTCTGTCCTGCTTAATTCTGAGGTTCTACGGTAGTACATGGCAGACATAACTGTGGCAAGTATTCTTGAGCGTGCATTTTAATTCTATGAATCTGGCGATACCCATTAAACTGACCCCATATGTCTGGCGAACTCACTTTCTAAGGTGAATGTGACATTTGCTAACCTTTGCGGGCCTTCCGTCGATAATGGCACTAAACTTTGGGCATTGCTCACGTACGTCGACCACTGGAAATTCCTGGGCTGCAGTGAGATCATCCTCTAGACTGTCAGACGTATTCTCCGAAGAGCCTCCGGACGAATAAGGTTTATTACCACGACGAGCCTTCATTTTGGGTGCGACTGTCGTCAGCTAAGCTCGCGATTTGTAGGACGGACAGGTTACAGTCAACTATTTACACTACCCAAATTTGCACTAGAAACACTGTGCCGCTAAGCGGATTCTGTTCAATCTGGGTATATTCTACACGGAGTTTCTTCTACGTTCCTGATAGCAGGATGATGTTTCAAATCTTTTAGACCCACCGCTGTTTTTTACTCCACTGCCAGGCCAGCATCTTTTGCATTTGAATTCTATATATATAATATATGTATATATACACATATATATGCATATACATATATATATATATATATATATATCTATATATGTATATATATATGCGCGTATATATATATATTTATATATATATATATATATATATATATATA
>MNPL01005293.1:0-10809 GCA_002081605.1 Tropilaelaps mercedesae
ATATATATATATATATATATATATATATGAGATCTTAGTACATGTAGTCTAATACAAAAGTTTGTACATTTCAAACGTTACAAACATGATGTCGCATTTAAATGCTGTATATTGACGGTAGTTCTACTTAAGATCGAAGGGACTGACGGCTTGTTCTTTACCCCAACAGCATAACGTAAGCGGCGTACATAATTCGTGAGCGAGAGGACTAGCGAAGAAAAGCAAACCCGATACTGTCTTCGTTGGTGATCTGTTATACTTTAATATGCCCTACGTCAGCCATCATTGGTCGGACGCTTACGAAAGGATCTACTTCTCTTATTATCTACGTAAGTTTCCTAACCCTCCTAGGGGCAGAGCGCACAGTGAGAGCACGTAGAATAAATGAATCTACACATCATTGGATGAGTGTGGTATGACGGTGATCATCATATTTCGGGTGGATAAGTTGAATAGAGTCGAGAGGAAATATTCCATGATTGAGTGATACGAAATTACATATTATAACATAGCATCGGGTGACATAGCGTGGATTTGTCGTGGTGGTGACCTTCATTCCTTAATAGCAGGTGATAGGAATTGAAGCTTTTCTAGGTAGACGTATCTAGGGAGGAAGGGTCAAATCGGACTAAGTTGTCTGCAGGACGTCGTTGCTATCATACCACGACCCGGAACGATCGAACCCATCTTTTCGTCCTCATCTCAATGCAGCCTATCGAATCTTATCGTGATGAAGCGCGCCAATATTGGACAACGGTAGCAAGGGCCGATACGGCGCGAGCTATGGGCGGAGCAAATTGGAAGGATTGGTGGACTTGGTCTTAAAAGGGTGATGGTGCAATGTGGAAGGAGACCGCATAGCAGTCTTCTGTAATGACCGCAGTGAGTGACAAGAATAGACGCTGCTAGCGCGAATTGTATATATATATATATATATATATACGCAAATTTAAAGATGGTACGGTGTTTAACGAGTGTATTATAGGACGGCCCGTGAAGCTATGGAGAGCCAGAACAGTGAGAGATAGTGCAAAAGACATCAACACTGATGGAATAGGATGGAGCGTGATAATAGGATCATGTGTGCATCTAATTGAACTTTATTGGTTTGCTTCACACCGAATGGGAGGTTACTCGATAGAGGAATAGCTTTGGATAATCATATGATCCAATCTTGACGTACACATATACGGTGGAGCGATATTTTTCATGGTTTCGACTGAAATTGAGGCGAATGTACCATAGTACATGTTTGTGAAGCCAAATTCGTTGGAAGCTAGTGAAAGTGTAGTAGGTTTTTAAACTTGTCGAGGGCTTGTGACGGCTTCAGAGGAATAGGTGATCATTGAGACTTCGGTGTATCATTTCTGATATTTTTTAATATTACAAATAACAAAAGTGTTAAAATATGCTTTGACCGTTTAACCTCGTTGACGCTCTCTAGGCTTGTAATGCAAGATTGGGTCACTTGTTTGTCCTTAACTCTACATGTTATAATTAGAAGGAAGCCCGATGAAAACAAGGCACTGGATTTTCAAAGAACCATGAAGTAAGTCCGATGAGCTATTATCTTATGCACCACAAATTGACGGCATCTACTTAGGTGCGCCACACTTGCGTATTTCATCCTTTTCTTCACAAGTTTCGAGGGAAAAGAAAATGGTGGTGAATAGGGAGAGGGAGAGAAACCAAGAGAGAGGGAGCGTTGCAGCTCATTATTATTTTGGCGTATTTCACGGAGCTGACCGCGGGGCCTTGCAGCCAGCTTAATGGCTCTGTTTCCCTGTGCATCTATCTAGAAGGATGGGCCTTCGACGACCGCGGTGGACTCTTCTCCTCAGCAGCAGTAGTAGTAAAGAAGGGTTTGATCTTTCGTGCAAGTAACCAGCCTGGTGGTAATTCCCCACTGGTTGAAGGCTGCACTTGGACCCTTGGTCGGGCCCAAGTGGACGAGGCAGACGAGATAAGTTATGGCAGCAGTTGCCGAGTATCTTGTGTGAGTCTACGAAGCTCTCCCTTAAAGACGACTTCGTGCACAAAACGATATCACTTCGGACAGGCGGACCACACAGTCGCTATTTGAGCCTTTCTGTAACGCAGTTCGGTGCGTTTCTAGCGAGTAGCCGACGCACACGGCCGAGGCCGTGCGTACTGCAGTTTTCCTCCATTTGTCTTTGGTGTTTCACTGGTTCTTTGTTTAATGGTTAATGCGGTCTAGTTGTTAAGTGCTGTAAAACTTAAGAAACCGCTTAGTGACATACTTGTCACATTAAGTCCACCAAGGAGGTCTGGTAGAGAAAGCTGTTAGGTAATGGAAGCTTAGTTAATTTCCCCTTTTTTTTCTACAAACGAGATCCGGGATAAAACCGCTTTTGCTCGTATCTCGCTCTGAGAGTCCCATCCTTGCCTCCTTCCGACCCCTCCCGATTTATCCACTTCTTGTTTCACCGTCGCTTCCACAACGTTGGTCGTCGAACTCACCAGTCGCTTGCCTTGTCATGCCCGGGGCTGTTAAGAGATGAATTATGGAATCCGTACAATCAGTACTCGCAGACAGTTTTGCCACGCTATACCATGGCTGACTATCGGAAGCAGACCTGGTTGTCAAACACTGTTGCTTAGTTGCCGCGTCGTTCATAGGAAAGGGTGTTATTTGGATGCTTCTCACTTTGCTTATAATTTGCATTAGCGCTGTATAGACTTACGAGTGTACTTATGCTGATGTATATAACTTGAACTTTTCTCGTAAATAGGAATTTGGAGCACTGACTAAATGTATTACGCAATACCTGTGGGTTCTTTTTATAGGGTAGCTGTGCATTTCAAATCCTGCTGGCACAACATACTCTATGCATGCTTTGTATACATTAAATGTTTGAGGTATTGCGAAAGCCATTTCAAGTTAAGGAAAGGAGGGCCGCCAATTGGTATTTTCGCCTGCCTGAATACTTGAACGGAAGGCGTCAACAAACCCAGGGGTGCTCGAACCGTGTGCTGCAAGTGTATCATAATCGATTGCTATATCTGCACATGTCGACAAAATATTTATCATGTATGAGACCTAACAGTTTTATTTTTATGCTATAGGTCGACGCCTACAAGTATTCATTGACTAAATGATAAACGCATGCAGTGACGTCTCTCGCTGTTGGACCCGTCTAAACTGTTTGACTGCTTTAGGCTGTGGTGATCGGCTCGTACCGGATGTAAGGTCATGTCGGAACCGGAGCTCCATTGTTTCTCGACGTTTGCCTGGTAGCCGCCCTCGTTTCCGGCGTGTTCCCGCTTCCGTTGTGAAAGTTTAAAATTGACGAGGGAATCGCAGGCTCGTTAATGGTCATAACGAACGCGGGGTTGGACTTGATGATCTGCGGATATTCGGCGATCTGAGACCATTATCCATGGCAATAAATGTTTTCTCGTATGCGTGAAACTCACACGGTGTTCTCGAAACATACGACTCAACATTAATAAGAATCTTATATTATAAAGAGGATGAGTTTTTTATCAGTTATTTTTGGACACTGGACCGTACGAAAGGTGTCTCAAACCCAGGTTGTAATTAAGCCGCAGTTAAGTTGGGAACCCTAGCCCTGTCTATTCGTCGCTCGTCCTCTAAACCAATAAATGGAGCTCTTTTCTTTAAAACAATAATATTTGGATCTGGTTTTGCCAACTAAACAGAGGGTTTAGTATTTGGAGTTGAACTCGTCCTAATTTACTCGTACTCTAGGTGTACGTATTCAGAATGCTTTCCACATGAACCCCGTTATATTTTGTAAAGGGGAATATGTGCACTATACATAGAGTGGTCGAATATAATACGTGTTGGTGTGCAGTGAATAATCTCACTTATAAAATTTAATACCAACATAAAGTGGAAAACTTAAAAATCGTAAGCACAAATTTCATTTAAATCTATTTCAGCTTTTCTCATTGGTTTTTTGAACATTCATAATTATCAGTTTAGAATAAAACCTGCCTACTGACACATATTTAATTACCAAAGACGACGTAGCAAATTGCTGCGTGGTAAGGATCTGTGTTTCTATGTAGTTGAGATATATATCTGCTTTGTATAGAGGTATATATCTGCCTTATAGAAAGCAAACTGGACAATGCTATCACGAACTTGCAAGTTTTAAATATACTTTCTACTCACAAAGGTTGGCGTTTTTGTGCGGGTTGACGCAGTACACTATGAACCGTGAGGCTCTTTTGGATTAGAGGCCAATATCGCAGCTGGTTATTCGCGTCAAAGTTGGTCAGGCTAAATTTAACACATTCTAATGCGTTTTTTGCGGCCTGGCTACCAGGTGGCTTTCTAGAGAACGTATACACATAGAATCGTCATATGTATGGAGATCAGGGAAGGATTACTGACTATATTATTATTGATTTGCACACGGCAATATTTTTATTAGAAATATCGCAAGATGTTTTATGAGCAAGAAGTGTCAGATTTTCATCATCAAGGTTTAAAATCAATAGGGCCTCTGGAATTATCTGGACAAAGTGATGCCAACACTCAGTTCACCACAGGTGCAGATTTCCCGGAAAAATAACTATATGGGCAAAATAGAAACCGCAATTTCTTAAGTTTTTTTGGCGTGTTTTTCGCACGACTGAAATTGACTTTGAATATTCTGTTGAGCAGAATTTGTGCAGCTACCAACGTTGTTGGATGGGCGGTATTATTGAATATTCAAGTGTTTATAATATGTTAAAACTTTTTGCTTAGCTACACGACGCCGGGGTACCGCTGAAGACTTTAAGACCCAGGGTTAAAGTCTGCTTTCAGTTTTGAAGGGTACATGCGGTAAATTGAAGTACTCGCTGTGAAGTGCAAAGAATATACAACGATCCAATATCTTGTTGAGGTTTTGCGTGAGTAGTGCGAGGTGATGAACATTACGCCATAGCAATAAAAGTTAAGTTTAGTAGCACGGACCAAATAACGGCGAGTGGGGTGTTAGGTTTATTGCTTAGGTTGTTAAACAAGAGTAAGTAGGCCACGTAGTGTACAAAATATTCTATGATCTACAATTTGTTCCTAGAGATTACTCTATCAATCATGCTTTTGACGAATCTAGAGCTTTTGAGTTTATCCACAGTGGCTTGCAGTTGTTGCACCTTCTCTCTGACCACCATGCGCGATATTAATAGGTAGCTTCAATGCTGATTGGCAAGAAAAAAGGTTTGATTTACCCCGACTAAACTGCGTAAGTTTTCTATGAGTTAATGGCAGTACGAGTCAAACAAAGGTTACTAGTTTATTTGACTTCCGTTCTAAAGCTGATTTTCTTATCATAAATCACTATTTTTGAACAATAGAGGTACAAAGAAAGTAAAAGGGATGTTTCAATGGATACGCTACTTTTTGGGACTTAATGCATCATCAAGTTAGGCGTTATCACAAGTGCTCAGAGTGATAGATTGGTATAATGCAGCTTTGAAAAGTTGCTTTTTTATTACAATCTTAAGTGGTTCATGGTGAAAGAGGATATAAAATACAATGTAGATGAAAACGAGTAATAGATATTAGATTAGAAAACGAAACTAAAAGGCAGAGTTGTTAACTCAGGAAGCATATGTATTATATTTGTAAGGATGCATTTCGAGGGAGCAAAATAGAAATAGCATGGATGCCACTGGTAAGTGCATATTTGTATAATAAATATAAACTGTGCGATATTTAATGAGGAATGTGAGTCTGATGAACTGATGTGAATAATGATTTGTCTTTTTGTTTTCAACACAGGATACTTGTGTGGTTTTCAGTTATTGTAACTGAAGAAAAACATCAATCGGAAAAGGAGCAACAAGGTCAGAACAGACGAGTAACTGCATACAGACGTTTATTTGACAACATTAGCAGATCCTGTGATTCTTGGTTTTATCTGAAATTTGGACAAACAAAGCATAATTAATATTTTATTAGGCATATATCCTCAATGCTGATTATACTCCTTACTTGAAGTAGTTTTTAATAGCAGAGCATGCTTTAACATATACAAAGAGCAGTGTACCAGGCTATGTGAGAACCACCATATCCTTGAGAAATATTCTGTGTTGCATTTATAGTTCATTCACCGTCAAAGCTCACATTTTATATTTTTATATCGTATTTTTTTATATCGTAGCAGCTTTATTAGTCTCTACCAAACCTTCTAACTGTTAGTCGCCAATATTAATTCTTCAGTGTAAGAAGCAAACGTATGCCTGTGCGAAGTTCTGCGCGTAAGCTGCCTATCCGTGTAGAAATTGCTATATTGCAATGCGTTTAAAAACCATTTAGTTATGTAATCTTTACATTATTGTAGTAGCTTTGTCAATTCTGCTGTGAACTCATTATTCTGTTAAAATGATGCTATTATTATAAGAGCAGAAGCATGGATCTTCTTTCCTTTAGAATATTAAAGTATATTCAGTTTCCTTTAGTATCAGAAAATCGATTGAAAGACTCGCAGTTATCAGATATTCCGAGATATTTAACACCCCAATCACATTTTATATTTATTAGTTTAGGTTTTTATAAGTTAATTAAAATAACATTTTTTATTTTTCATCTTCTGCAGAGCTTCAGGCCAATACGCTGTAAATATTAGTGATGCTATAATGATCCATAGTATAATGTACATATAAACTGATGTATATTTGTGTATGGTAATTCAGTACATTTGTTTATCCTCCTAAGGCTAATATGTTGCTTTTCTGTCGCGCGTACGCTTTTCTTGAAGCAAAGTAGAAAAAACTCATCAATTACTCGTTCATCTTTTAACTCTCGGTGGGTTACACACCCGCCTCTTTCTCATTGGAGTGCCCAACTCATTGTTAAGAGAAAATAACAGCTTCGAGTCAATCAACCAGCCTAAATCGCTCAGAACTCTTCTATCACTTCTCTTTCGTCTAGCCGTTCGTCCAGTTGAAAAAAGACATCTTTTGTTTCACCTTTCTTGGTCCACTCTTTTTGGTAGCCGACCTACCATCAGTCGTTATTCGCACCCAGTTGACTCCTTCTGTGCTACCATCCAACCCCTTAATTACGCTTTCCGCCTTTAGAGGTTGTCCGATGCTTCACCTGTCACTAGGTTCGGGGAAATAACAGTGTTACATTAAACTATCTCAGAAAAGGGTTCGAACACATCTTGTAAATGGATCATTTGGAACTCGGTAAGTGACAAGCGCCATCTCTTGCTGAAAAGAGTAATGCTACAATAAAGTGAGGAAAAAATTTTTACACGTGTCTTCTATATGCAACAAATAGGCGCGGCATCTGAACGAGTCTAAGAAGAATTGTTGTTAGGGGGGGGGGGTGGAATATACAAAACGACTTGTCTTTAAAGCAAATGCACCGATCCATTTGCAACCTTCTAAACGTTATACTCTGTTGGGCCGGAAACCTACGTCCTTTGATAGGCATATGGGATATTTGTGAGGGACTTTTGCGGCAAAAGAGTTTTGTTTCTTCATCAGGGGGTCCTTGCATATCAATAACCAGCGATTACATTCTCTATTTCGTGTCCTTAACGAAGTAGTATGTACATACGCAAGAAACGATTTAAACTGTTAGTTTAAAATGCAATACCGGTTTCAATAAGTATTTTTATGATAATGTCCCACCGTTCTATAACGGACAAGGAAAACAACCTTGCTATTGATAACTCTATATAATAACTGGTGACAGCAAGCACAAATAGTCAGACTGTATCTGTATGAAATCCTGATAAATGTGGGTAGATTTGTCACACGAAGTATTCTGTAAAAAGCTGTTAATTCCTGGGGCCTGCACTTGCCGTCTAAGTCGTTAAATCCATATTAGGTGTTTCGAATTACACGCTACAAGTTTGACACAGAAAAAAAGTAGTCTTTTACAATCGTGGTTTGTAAATATCAGGTGTCAATAACTAGATTAGTCATGGGTGACGAGCAGTCACTGTTGTTGATGTTGTATTATCATCGTTGATAAAACATGGTTCCGATTCCACACTCCAGAAACAAAATAAGGCTCTAAGCAGTAGACGGGTTAGGCCACTCGTCAAGGTCAGAGTTGGCCAAGTTATGGCCAAAATTTTTTCAGGATTCCAAGAGATGACAGAGCAGTACTGTGAATCCCTTTTAGGTCGTTTAGTTGAAGTCATCGATGCCAAACGACTCAGTTTGCAGAAGAAGAAGCTGCTCTTTCACCAGGATGACGCACTTAACCATGACGCGGCCCTTACAGCTCCATCCTTATCCTCCAGATCTGGGTCCCAGCGCCTTCCAGCGAATCATTCGTTAAAATCATCGAATTCGTTAGATCATCGTAATAAGGTGTTGGGGTTAGGGGGATTGCGTTTAAAACTAAAACTAAAATTAGCATCGAGGAAAGTGTCCTTCATATTTATTTTAAAGAGCTATTAATTTGCCTCGAGTAGCTGCCTTTTTAACTTTTTAAGGCTGATCATTAGCCAACTTTAATGTTCACGATACCAGGACGTAGTTTACGTTAGCGAAGATTAGCGTTAGAGCACAATAGCCGTATGGCTTGGACGTTAGCCATATATAACTCCCTACAGATAAATGCACTTTGTGTGAGCCACTACTAGTGAAAGACACTACAAGAGGGTCTAGCCAGAATTTGGGAGATAAACTTGCGTTCTGCGTATCGTATATTGGTTCCCGAACGGAACACGATGAACTCAAGATAGGATGCGATTTAGGAAAAACGAACAGCGGATTGAGAATGGGGAAATCGGAAATCGTTAGTATTGGCGACCGCGAAGGTACCAATAGAACCTAAAGGGGTTAGACAGGTCGGGCGTTACTGGCTGTAGTATGATGGGTCAGTAGTTGCGGTAACGTCCCTATTCAAAGCGCCTCGTACGGTACAGGAAGGCGTCCGGTAAGCGATGTCAGCGGGCAGCACTGTCTTTGCTCATCAAGCCTTTGAGCTCAGGAGCTTTGTAGTTGGCGTCAAAAAAAATCAAGTGGAACGACAGGAAATTAGGATAAAATGTGAGAGTCAGCAAATCAGCTGCCACCTGTTATATCTCGGTCATGTAACAGTACAACAGTAACAACAACGTATTTCCGATATTGATAGTGTGGAAAAAGGTAGGGCTTATCATGTATAAGGACGCACACTATGACTGTTTCCAGAAATTGTAAAGGAAAGATTATCAATAGTTTTACCTGCTTACGAAGATATTTTGAATGGATATGCAATTAATGAGTGGAACAAGATTGATAAGATTGCTCTTCAGGTCAATTACTTCACAATGCTTTAGGCCAAACGATACAGTTCGCGGCAGATATATACAAAAATGCAGCCCAAAGATCTCTGGTGAAGCGATATGCATGACGGAGCGATGAGTAAAAGTAGCGCATTGTTACATTGGTACTGTAAAATTAAATGGTCTACTAATATTCGGAGCGCCGCACAGGGTCTACGTGACTTGAATCTGTCGACCTGGTTTAAACTACTTTTTCAGCAAAACGTTAGTGTCGTTGTGAGTATCATTGAAGCTTGCTCAGCCTGCCCCATCGTAGTAGATAACTCAGCAATATTATGCTCTTTGTTGCTGTCGTAGGGCGAATCGATATCAGGTCGCTGACTCTACGATGGCATAGAACGCTGTGGCATGGCGCTCCATTGAGTACAGATAGCGAAATCGCCGAGTTGGGTAATTTAAAGTAGGCTTGTTGTTAGTGAGTTCAGTAAATTTTGCCCTATTAAAATTAGCGTTTTTCGCAATTCGTACCTTATCCTAGCCGGGCCAAAACAAGTACTAGCAAACTTCATTTATATATCAGTGTATCTTGTCCTACTGAGAAGGTTTCGCCTCCTTCCCTGTAAGTGCAGCCAGGCGCGCAAAAACTCACCCCTGACTGAATAACTCAAATATGTAAGAAGTGGTAACGAAACTCTTACTCGCTTGATGGGTAGCCTTGTAGTTCACATTGCGTGTGACAAGCTGTCGTCTTATACTGTTTGTGCTTGGGAGACGGAGTGCTATGATCGGAGATTCTTATGCTATGATCGCCTAGATTCGAAAGGTAGTTCCAACGACGTAGAGGACAGCTATCCCTTAGGATACGCAGAAATGAGCTAAATATGGTGTAAAATCGATTCCCAGGCTTTCTGGCGCATCGCGAATTGGCCTAGACAAACGAAGAGGGCGAACAGGCTCCATTCGTTCGTAGCGTCTGGGTGTATTTAGATTTCTAAAAGCCGATCTGTTGTCAAAATTGATGCACACTTCGGAGAAGATATTGCTAGCCATTTGTTTTGATATAGTGGGAAGTCTAATATAAACGTACCTTGCATATGACTTCCATAATCTCATAATCAGCCAAAAAAGCAGTTTGCTTGTGAGTTTGAGCTGATCAAATTTATTGGTAGGTTACTTATTGTGACCAGGATCATTCTAGGGGAAATTTTTAACGTTTTAAGTAGTATCGATTATTTCGATCCAAGACACGCATTATTCTGGATTAAAATAAGAATGAGTCGGTAGTTAGATAAATACCGAGCCGCTCTATAGGGAGCACTTCGGCGAACTACCACTACGTTGGTAAAAATAGATTTCGGCAACAAACTAACTTGCTATAGAATATGAAAGCTACTGAAAAACGTCTCCCACAAGTTAATAAGCGCATTCTGTTCTGCTTGACTATGCTTAATATTCACCTGCGTGAAGACAATAACTAATCTTTACGGACGGACTACAAATAAATGTATGTTATTCATAAAAAATAATCATATTTTTTTAGAGCTGACCATCAGCCAACATTTAACGTCCACGGTAGCAGTTTTTGCATTACTTC
>MNPL01005293.1:11442-30527 GCA_002081605.1 Tropilaelaps mercedesae
CATAAGAAATAATACGCGCATTCTTCGTAGAATTTGTGCGATATGGCTTTTTTTCTTTTTAACGCAGTTAATCTTATTATATAATACTTATTATATATACCAGTTTTATAAGTTTTGTGTTGTAGGTCATTGTTAATTTTTTGAAAAACGACTTTTCTCGAGCGAATAAACTGCCTGAGTAATTAGCTTACTATCGCGTTACTAATCCATCTGAGCGATATTTTCCGCAGAGTTTTGACGAAAAACTCATTATTAATGTCAACGGAAGAATAACTTATGATCAGAAAAATACATATTTGCCCTTCGGCTGCTCATGCTCGTCAAAGCATTTTCCAAAAATAGGATCTCTCCGATATAAAATATGTTTTAGGACTGACCATCAGCCAATATTTAACGCCCACGGCGGTATGTTTTTGCATTACTTCGTAAGACGGACCTCATAGTTGCAACGGCAGGGATCGAACCTGTGCACCTACGTGTCTCCTCCATCGCAAGGCGCAAGACACGAATATACCACCAAGCTCGATTGAATTTCTCTTATATATGATGGCTAAACATGCCTTGTGCTGGTGGTGACAGCCGAAGCTATACGCGTCCTCGGTAGCCCGTCAAAAAAATGTCATAAGGATGAAAATGCAATGCAAATATCCCTAGTGGAATACATTCACTGAATGCATCACGCTCCGTGTCTTCCTACATTTCCCTAGCCATCATCCACGGGACGAAGGAAGAAGCTTTGACCAAAATGATATTGCGTTTTATTGAAATCTCCACCCCCTTTGCGATTCCATACCGGTTCGAATTGATGCTAGACACCTTCTGCCCACTTCTGGGTCCGCCACGAATTTGAACGTGTGACATGGTGTCCGTTTGTTGAAAATATGACACGGCACCCTATTGATCGAAAGTGCAGTGCTACTTCACTTGATCGGATTCGACATTGTGGTTGCCGCGAGCGCCTTTCGAATGTCTGACCTTTTCTGTCGATATGGATGGCACCACCTCTTTTACGAAATAAAGTCACAAGTGGCCCCGCTGTATAGGGCATGAGCAACTTTCAAATCGGCGTCGTATGACGGAGAAAAACAAATTAAGGAAGTTTGGTTGTCAACTATCGACAGATTTATTATTTCTCCTCTTAACTGAGATTTCTTTTTAAATGGCCAGTGATCCAAACTTCTTTTGAGCTAAAAGTTTATATAAACATAGGCCACGTCGACAATCACCAAACAGCAGTTGAAACAATTTATTACTAGTATATTACCTTTTATAGGTATTATTTATAATTATGACGTTTTTTTTTATATTAGTGTGCACTTTTAGCAACTAAATACCTTAGATGTTTAGTATTATATGTTCTTTCCTCAATATATGTTAGCCACGTCTCGTTTGCATTTAGTTCGCTACCGCATGCCACCGTAGTGTGATATCAGAAATGTAACATCAAGGGTACAATTTTTTTACAAATGCTTCACACAGGGAATGTAATTGTATTTGTCGCTTGTTTTTCGTCTTGGTGTGGGTAACATGCTTCGTTGTATCTCTAGAGATGTATCTCTACTCTATACAGATATATTTAAAATACTTGATATTATTTCCCTGGGTGCGTTGCCCAGTTCAAATATTTAAATATACTTATTTTGAGATTTTACACACTTATGCGACAAGTTGTCGAATTTGACTATTGATGGTAGATTCATATATTCATAAAACAAAAGAAGCAAAGGATTGTTTTTAAGTTACTGGAAACTTATGTAAGCCGCTTGACAACCGATGACTACCAATGTAGCAATACAATTTTACAGCGCATCATTTCTGAAATCTGCAGCAGTAATTGCTGAGTAATATCTTACCTCTAGAAGGATCATATTAGCGCAGTTAAAACAAACGGAAGTTCAGTCGCAAAAGCCTCGTATTCTGTACCGCATGCCACGTCTATACGAATTTGAGCTCAATAGTATTATATTACGTATAAGACAGATGGCGAAACTGAATGGAAGGTTTTTTGTACTGCTGCCACGGTAATGGTTTATAGGCGTCGCCCTCTGTGTATACGCCGCTCTACAGGCTTTAGACCGGAGTGAGAATAAAAGATTGGTCTGGACCTCGAGGTGTGCGCTGAAAGCGAGGTTATTGCGGATTCTGTCAACAGAGCCACAGTGACCCTGCCAGAACTTTGCCCACCAGCCAGTAGGCGATGGCAACTACCATACAAAAGTTAGTCTTGAAAATTAGTTTTCCGAAGCTTTCAGTTTACTTGTCGACTTTCGACTTGTTAACCGCCCTGTCATATCTACGCAATGTATACGAAGCGCGTTTATTTGTGTCCGGCTCGGTACGGTCACGTACAAATAGTTCCTATTTTCTCAATATGTGGTGACATATTGACAGACACATGTGGTGTTTTTTAATTTTTTTAGCACCGACTATCAGCCAGCATTTAACGTACACGTTACCGCCTTCGCATGCTTCATAGGTTCGGACCTCATTAATGTAAATGTGCAACAACAAGGATCGAAAGCATTTTCGATCCTCCTGTCGTAAGGCGTGGGCCCGTCTCACGTGCAACCTACTCATCGTTGGTTGAAAGCGATTACTGAAATTGTTGAAATTGAGCATTTCGTTCGAAAAGCGCTAAATGCTAGAATTCAAACTCCATAGATGCGTTTCGTATTATGGCCTTCTAGATGATATTCGGATATTGTACAGAATTAATCTGATGCACGTCTTATTTCAAAAGCAATAGTATTTTTTTTAACTTAGTTCCAATGCATGAGCGCATAGAGTGATCCAAAAATATGCTTATAATTAGCAAAACAGTAACCTTACATTCGGCTAGAAGTAGACTCACATTTAAAGTGTGGGTGGAGAAAAGGTTAGTTACTGTATTTAGAAATAAAACGTAAATCTATTATTTCGTCAAGTGTTAGCCTAGTTTTGGTTTTTTTGTAGTTTACGCTGCTCCCAAGTAAAAATGATTTCGTCGCAACAAATTAGCTACCAAAAGTTTTATTTGTTTTTGTGTACATGTGTGAATCATTTTGGCTTTTCTATGTAGCAATAGCTGAAGGGTGTGAGCAGACCCATATAATAGGTTCGAAAATTTTGAGAGTTTCTAATTGTTGGTATGAAGTAATAGATTGCAAGGCTGACACAAACTATTATTACTTTTGAAAATGATTTTTTTGTCTCTACAAAACAGTAAGCTCAGAATTGCCTTGTATTTTTGAAGAAAAATGCATGATGATGTTTATTAGCGTTCATTAGCAATCAGCTGGTAGCGTAACCGAACAAATAAGTTAAGAAAAAATGAGGTAAAAACAGAGTAAATTAACGTGGCTTCCCCAGGAAAATTCAGTGTTGGTCATTATTAGATCATATAAAGCGCACGATGGAAGCCATTGAGCACACGGAATCGAGGTTTTCCTTGTACCTTTAGAGCTTTCAGTAGGTAATAATAAGTAGGTTATGCTCACCCTGTCAAACACACTAAACACAGAAACATCTAAATAGGCACTTCTCTCATATTATGAAGTGGAGTTTCAGATTACTACTCAAATAAAGAGAGGTGTGCTAAGTACGCCGTTGTCGAAATGGATAAATCTATTAGAGCTCCGGTAGCAGCGAAATCTAATTGGGTACTATTCTAAATGTGCACCAAAAATTAAAAAGCTTGGAGAGTAAAATGTATATGTTGAAACTATTTACGGAACTCAGCTTGTGTCAGATCACTTGTTGCAAAAAAATAGATCGAAGAATACGAACGATATATTTTTGGAAAATGCTCATGAAACATTGACTTGCAGGAAATCCTGAGCAGTTTTATCAAGGATGAGGTTGTGTATCTCGACGTTTGTTTGTGAATTATTTCGTGATAAGGTTATGTGAACTGTATTACAAAAAGTGGTAAACGTTGTATCCGACTTATAGCGGGTTTGTTGTAGAGCTAATACAGTTCATGCTTTTCGAAAATCGCTCATTGACTGTTAAATCAGGCAAATTGTATGTATACATGACTCCCAGTTTTAAATATGGTCTCTATGAAATCAAGAGCCTGCATATTTTATACAGATATCCACTAAAAAAACAATCTTGAAATTGGTGTAAATCATTCTGCGTACCTCATTCTGTCAGTTATCCTACATATTTTCCCTCTAACGTGACCTCTTTTTAGTCTACTTTAACAAGCTGTACGCACCTACAAGTATCCGTGAGAATAAAAGTAGTAATATTAATAATCAACGTTATTGGACTTGGACACTGAAGAACGTATAGACTTGTACTATCCTTGGTAACTAGCAATTACCCTGGACGCCGCGTAAGCCGGTTGTAAAGATACATCTCCTAGCGGCCTTCCTGGCTCCCTGGTGGACATTCGACTCATTGCTCGTGGTGGGTAGTTATCCTCGCTGTGATAACTACGGTGCCAGCGGTTCCGCGATAGTCTGTGCAAGCAAACTCATATTGCCCCAGGCAGATGTATACTTAGGTCTTCCTGCTTCATGTCTCCATCTCTTGCGCCACCCTCCAAGCTACTCTCTATGTAGTCTTCTCAAGTAGAGATAGAGAGTGCATAGTCTAGCGATCCTGGACGGAGGCAACCCTTCCGCAAGCGGTGTCTCTCGTTGCGGAGCAGACCGTATAAATGAAGATAATTTCATTAACCAGAGAGGGCACTCGCATCATCTATCCCGCAGGAAAACCTACCCAACACTAGCTACCCAAAAATCAGAGAAGTCGAATTCGACAGATGGGGGCCAATGAAGAAAAGCGGCTGCTAAGAACAAACGCCCTGTTATGTCATTCATTGTTTCTGTAAAATTAGCCTGTATGAACAGGTCCTTTCCACAAAGACATGTCTCTAGAGAATTCCTTTACGAAGCAACGCGAAAAGTTTCAAAGTCATTTGAGCAATCTAGCTTCACGCATGGCCATGCTAGCGACGTGTTTTGGAATTCAAGTTTTAATTTATAATGTACATATAAACTCAAACTGAGTGAGGAGGTAAATGCAAAATTGCCTTTTGCATACAACGCTCAGGGCAAAATTGTTAGTCGATCAAATACGCACGGGAAGCACGTTAATTGTGCTAAGGCATCTCATGTATTCTTAGTTGATAGAAAATCTGTCGTCCAAGCATTCTTTCCACCTTTTGAACTTCACTACTCTGGCGTTTCAAGGATGGAAAACAAGGTTTTTCTGTAGCATGCTTTAAAAGTATGTATAGGAATTTTATTGGGACAATGTTGTAAAAAATAAA
Organism: Tropilaelaps mercedesae; assembly: GCA_002081605.1. Lineage (NCBI taxonomy): Eukaryota > Metazoa > Arthropoda > Arachnida > Mesostigmata > Laelapidae > Tropilaelaps > Tropilaelaps mercedesae. Next base: position 16,703 of record MNPL01005293.1, read on the forward strand.
TGGCTTGTCGTAATAAATCGTATGAGTAACATCTCATAAATCAATTTCTTTTTCTGACTGGTTCGATAATAATTTATTATCTTTGTCATCTTTGTTAAGCAATATGTCCAATTATGAGCTAGCCGTCGTTAAAGGCAAAAAGAGGGAATTACGATCAGGTAACGATTCCTTTTCGTTTTTTGTTCATCGGTCTCTTACACCTAGAGCATATATATAATAAATATGCCTACGGTGGGTCGCAGTTTATAGTAAATCTAGGAACTCGCCCTGGTGTAAATTTTAAAATTTTAAAAAATAGGCTCAGGCGGCAGAGCTGTTCCTACATACCACGTTCCGAGGCACAGACACCATCAATTCGGCGGCGAAGACATGCTTAAAAGCGTTTCCCAATGACCAAACTGGTATTTAAAGGCAACAAAGAGCCACAGCGATAGAGGCGAAGAATCAACGAGATCTATCAACTCGCCCGAAGCAAGCATGGAAAACCCCAACATCAAATCGAGGTGTATATTCCACTGTTGCACGTTCGCGGCGACTGTGAGTGCTGCTGCCCGCGGCGATGGGGTCCATTCCGGGTAGACTGGTAGGACCTTCCACTTAACCTACAACCCAATGAGGTTCAACAGAGGACAAAGGTCGACTGAGCAATGAACGGCCCCCAGTGGCCCTTTTCTTTCTCGGTGGCACGGCGTTGGAAGTAGCCGTATCGTTGGCAGTAGCCGTATCGTTGGCATCCAGGAGAAGGGAACTGAGCCGTCTGTGTCCACACGGTTCTTCTACAAAGAACTAACTGCCCCCTGCGGTGAAACTAGAGCCCCTCATACTGGTCGAAGCGCATAAAGACGAACGCCCAAAACCCCAATTTTCCCCTCCCATCTTCTCACCGTAGGACTCAATACATTCTACACGGGCCCTTCAAATCCGGGCCGCACCGGCCATTGTTGTCTGCGTCGTATGTGTGTTGGATGCACGCGTCTGTGCACGTAGGGGTTCAAGGGTTTACTCGTCGAAGCGTCCGAGAACGAGTCTTGAGTTTTTGGTGTGAAGCGCAGGGTGTGTGATCGGTCGGGGTCATTGCCGGGTATGAAGCGTGGATGGGCGCAACAGAAGCCCCGCGGCGTCCCAGACGAGGTCCGGCGAACCAACCTGCTCTTTCTTACAGCAAAGCTTTTGCCCACAACGCAGTTGTCCTTTGAGATTCAGGATACCGCGAGTGAACGGAACACGCAAAGACCGTATCCGACCACCACCATGGCTGTTCACATACAGCTAGAGTGCGAGGAGGTGCTAAGAAATGGGCCCCAAGGTTGGCGAAGCAGGAGTTAGGTATGCATGCAGTCGCCGCAAAGAAACAGGGGTGGTTTAACAACGTGGTAACGTGTTGATAGGCACACAAGGGACAGACCGAACGAACATCGTGCAGTCTTTTGCTTCCGAAGTTCTTGCGTTGGAGGTTCTTGCGTTGTCTCGTCTTGGAGGGAATAGGGAGTGGGTTGGTTTCACAATGTAGCTGTACATGGATCTGGCGACATTTCCACGCCCAAGCCAGAAAGCAAAAATAGGTGCGCAGATTGTCATGTGGCAACTAAATAGGAATAAGTAAAAATAGTCCACGAAGTCTCTTGTATAGTTTTACATCATACAACAGTGAGGTGTATAAAATACCTCTCCTTGAAACGGTAGTATCACAGTTGGACTAAATTTGTAGGATATCGAATACCTAGAGTCCGTTAGAAGATGCTGCTTACTCGGTCGTCAATTATATAAAGGGACGATTGGGCAAGGTAAACATCGGCGATGGCCGAGGCAGTACCCTCTGTAGTTAAATACCTGAATGTAAAGCTGAAAGTTTCCCATTTTGAATGCCACTGGCGTCACTTGTTGAATGCTGTTCTTAGGGAGTCTGAAATATCAGGACAGCGCTTTTTAGCTTAAAATAATAGGAGACTTCAGAAAATTCATATTCTAGCTATAAAAGATTAATTCAATCCTCACGCATGTCTGCTTAAATGAATAGGACGATCAAACAGTACCAGTTCATAAAAGATGTAATCTTCCTTTTAGCTGCTTAATCAAGAAAGAGTCTGTCGCGTTTCATGAGAACGAAGGCTTAGGGTAGCACAAATGTCTTGCAACTATGATATTTCTGGGTGGAATTTCGATTTCTCATGACGCACCTGAGTTACAAGAGTTTTTGAATTTGTAAATTTTGACATAATATATAGATACAAGAATTTTTTTGTTAACGTTAATGATCCAATTCAACCCAATTACCGGCGCTAACACTGTTATTATTTATTTCATTAAAAATTATGCCCAGTCTATTCATCTAACAAGTTTTTTCAAGAGTTGTGTACGCGACCAAGTTAATAAATACAAGCAAATTACGAAACCGGGGTTTTATCAGATTATTTAACTAGAAAAAAAATACAGCAAACATAAGGCCATTAAGAATTGCCAGAAAGGTATATACGGAAGCGTACATCAACGAACTCCGTATGCAATTCTGTTGCCGGATGTTTATTTCGTCCAAACTTATTGCACAAAGTATTTATTCACAAAAAATATGATATATATATATATATATATATATATATAGCGATATAAAATATCAGGCCGAGGTTGTTACCATCTAGCAAAGAGCTACCTGATTATTTTGAGCCTACACCGCACAGGGCTTTTCGCCCGTCAGTTTTTTCCGAACGACACCCCAGAGGCTCAAACCCATGCTTGATCATAGCTACCAGTAGGCGCGGTTGATGTTCACAGGCAAGGCGGGGTAGTATCGGGATCAAAGCGAAGAATTCAGGAGAAACCTGATTGATCTCTTCTTGCTGGCGCAATATTCTTGAAGCATCATTCGTTTTGTGAATGGCTCGAGTTACCGCAAGGACGCAGCACTCCTCATTGCGTCTATACAATGAGAGCTAGCGGCCTTTACCTTTCGCTGTCGAGGGCCGTGGACCTCACAGTTGGGCCTTGATAACAGCCCTGAGTCAAGGATGAATAAGCGGCGGTCTGCAAAACAAAGCGACCCGTTTCTTACCTAATCCCCATGCGCCTACTTACTGCTGTTACCACCACAACCAAGCTCTTTGCTTTCTTTCTTTCTTTGTTTGGCCTATGTAAAAACTTCTATAGGCAAATCTAGGCGAATATCGTATATACGTGTGTTACCGTGAGGTTATACCAACATGCAGCGCGCAGACAACACGCCTTACCGTGTATTACAGCCACCTTACGGGCCTTCGCCAGGTGCTTTTGTATGGATGCAGTATGATTGTTGTAACAAAAGAACATTGTCCGAATGCGGGTGCAGCCGTGGCTCTCGTTGACTACCCATGTTTAGAATGCACGATATAAGCTATTCCTTTTGGCAAAATATCCACAACAGTAGTAAGCCGTACTGCCTGCATAGCTGCTAGGAAGGGGCCATTTGAAGCAATACATTTTCCTATGTGTACAGGATACCGACGATCTATGCGAAGGCATCCGCGCTGCACACTCGCATTAGCACTATTGTTTCCCGTGATGGTATGTCACGTCTGTTCGGTCACTCGCCTGGGTTCGCCACTTAACCTCTGCAGGGTAAACCAGCAGGCCAGTAAGTTCGTGTGTGCTTTGTCCATGGACCGTAATAGTTAATGTCATCGTTATCGCCTGCCTGTTGCTTCTGCATAGAATTGGAACAGGCACGAGACGGCAGACAAAAGTCTCTGGGGACCGACTGAGGTGGACTGAGCCTGAAGTCCAAGTTGGTTGTCCTAAATTCTCTTGTGCGTTTGTCGATTAGGAATCTGCCATTGTAAATAATTTCTAATTACTCTGCATTGTCCTGGTCCGCCTTACTGAAGGCTTTTTTCTCACCATTTGCCTTGAGTTGCTGGTTTACGTATATGTATAGGTAGTTGTACTGTGTTTTGTAGACAACTGCGTATAGTTCTTCTTTAGCGAAGAACATACAGCTTCTGTCGGTTATGTGTCACTGGGGTAGGTCTATGCAAGTCTTCACGCATCACACGCTGTAGGAAGAACTCGGGTACAGATATTCATTTCTGTCTATATCCTGTCTCGAGCGAAGGTTCCAAGAGGTTTAGTTTTGAGCTTCACCAAGTAGCAGCAGTGTAGATGTATCAGGACTTCCATGATGATAATTTCAACCGCCTCATGGCTGATCGCTTATAGCATTAAAGTTTTAGTCTGTGGATATTTCAGATTCAGCAGTACACTAATAATACCTTAGTTTTATGTGGTGCATATTTACGACTTATGTGCGCTCAAACAGAGGTATCCAACGGAGGTTACCTAACAATCTAAAATCAATATTCTATTTTTCAACACAGTCTTTTTTACGAATAACTATAGAGCTGTCTCGTTTGAAGCTTTTTTTTTTGTTTGTGACAGAAATATAGATTTGGCCAAATGCTTGGCTACATTGGATAATCCCTGTGGTACCTGTGTGCCTGTAAACTTAGTACACAAGAAATAATCGATGCTTATATACGTTTCATTGTTTGTTATTTATTGACGTTGCCAATTCATAACGGTGACGTATAATGGTATTGTTTTGGGTCGATCTCGTAAGTTTAGTGGAATATGTACACAAACGGATAGGCATAACATTAACACCATCTAAAATGAAATTGTTTAGAATTAATTTAGCGAACCATATGAGTCATTATGTACGGCACTACCAATATGAGGACGTATGAAAAGTATCCCATTCGATGTTTTTCATTCACATACTTTTTCATTCACACATTAGAAATCAGTTGCAAGTTAGGTTGCAAAGAATGCAGAAAAAGCACGAGCCATTACCATTAAAGTACTATTAATTAATTTCGCTCCACAGACTTAGATGTGGTTGTTTGACCGCTGCGAATGCATTTTTTGGCAGTACAACAAGTTACTCGTAATTTGGAATGTTTTCAACTGTTTAAACATGTTCGTGTTTGTTGTGTAATATAACTGACCGACCGGAGACACAAACACAGATGACTGTTTTCTTATACAACAAGATTCACCATTTAATGAAAATTAGAACTCAAATATTTTCTACCATGAATGAAGATGCAATTGTACTAAGGGCTTGATAGGACATCAGACACTGATGTAGTAGCCACTTTCAATTGGATTGGATCTTTTAGGGCATTCAATTTGGCTAAATATTTTTTGACCGATTTCTTCTTTTATAATAGATGAGCCCGCTGTAGCAACGAAACTAGCTTTTCGTAAAACACTCAGTAAGGCGGCAAAATATACGAGACACAAGAGCAAAATGGCCGGCGCGCGTCCGCTGAGAGTTACTTGAACAAGCTTCTTTGGTGGCTCGGTGAGCTCGGATTTTCACTTAGCATCAATCAAGTATTCGTGTGTCTCAATACTATGGTTTTCCCAAAAAGTTGGAACGTTCTCGTACCAAAGCGTGACATCCAATTTTGCAACTGCCACATGTAACTCGCACTAGGCTTCTTGATAATTACCAGATGTGCGTTGCCATCCATAAACTGATAATGCGTTACGCTCTCAGTAAGGATTCAAACTGTAGATTTATTGAAGGCCGCAATGGCTATATTCAGATTGAGGGTACTGACGCAAAAGTATTGCCTTCAGTATGTCCCTTTTAAAGCAAATAGGCGCCCCGTCAACGAACGCTGGAAACTGTCGTCCCGAGGTTGGTAAGCTATACTCTGTCGGCTTGGTTCGAATTTTTTAGAGTACGCCCATATCCAGTCGCAATCGCCAAAATCTCGGATTTGGTTACTCGGAACAAATGATGATCAAAAAGTAATGATTTAAAAAATTATAGCTCGATGATTCACTCACATTTGAACTTAGCGCTGCGTCAAGAATGCATGAGGCCAGAACTGCTAAAAGGGCTTCCGGCAAAATGATGAAGCTTGGTAAAGATGTCGGCCTTCTTGACGCTGAAATTTCAATTTGGCGTGTCGTACACGCCTAGTCCTAACTTTTATTCAAAGAGAATTGATCTTCAGCTGCCGAGAAAACCGCTGCTCACATTCCCAATGGTGTACACTTTGCCGAGTTGCTTCTGGCCCAATACAAACTGTTTAGTTAGCATTAAAGGATTGTCAATGTACTGCAGAAGTTTGAACCAGTATGTTTCGTATGTGTAAACATCTATTACTATTGGAGAGCCATTTATTATATTTGTGTAAAGGTTAGTCGCATATACGGCATCGTCGAACTCGTGAGAGCGCTGTAGCATACGATCGGCAAAACGTTTTCTACGGCCAACAAATGCTATTGACCAAATTTGCCCAGATCCGACTGTGAGGTTTACGTTACCAATAGCATGGCGATTCAGTGGAGGTCAGCGGGAACATGCGGTGACAATTACATTACTCTGAATGGTTTTGACAATCTGCTAAAGGGTGGTCTTCAAGGATGTGCATATTTGCATAGTGGAGTACTAGAAAAGTAACTATAACAATTAGGGTTTTCTTTACTAAACAGACGCTCATAGGCGTATTGACATGGCTGGAAGGTATTAAACGATCGCGATGCTCGCAAAGCAGCAGCGGGCAAAATAGTCATTTTTTGTTACTCCTTTAAACAACGACACTTTGCGTCACTTTCTGTCTAAACGATGCCCCTTTTAGCATTCCGTTCTCCTACGTTACACCGGACCGGTAGCGCGGACCGACGATTTTGATTGAAAGACAGTATAAATTCACGCTAATTCGTCAGAGCCATCGCAGGGTAAAAATCAATAAATGCTTTATCTTGACCGAAGAAGACAGTACCATACTTTTCCATTCATGGCTTGAGGTGAAAAACTTACAGCAGGGACATAAAAACATTGGCAGGTCAGCTGCTGACGTTTGGCCACAGGCACTTGAAACATAATAATCAACGTTACATATATATACATATTCGTACACACAATCTCTTTAAAACTCAAACACTTGTTCTTGTAAAAATACGTTGGGTGATTTATAAAATCCTTTTAAGGCGCTTTTTTCATAATTGACTAAGATTTTCTTTGCCAGTGGACTGAACGTTGAGCAGTACAACCGTACTATCGTTCGCTTGCCTCATAATGCAGGTATAAAATATTGATTGTTACTAAAATGCATCACCACAATTTTTCCACAATTCCACTGTGTCTTTACAACTATAGAAGACACCTCAATGTATATTTCTAGTTCACGCGCATACTCTCGCCATGTTAACGTTGATCACAAATAAGCACATATATTTAATCAGAATATTTAAAAGAAGGTTAAAGGAAGCTAAGCACGATGTTTTGGTAAGATGTTTCATACCCCAGCACTTCGTATATATTAATATAATGCATTATTTTATTATTATTATGTATTTTTATAACGTTTATAACCTTACAAACTAATAGCGAACTAAATGCCGTTTACAATTCGCCGTTTCCACCAAATAGTCTGTTTGTGAGTAACAAAGCTACCATTTAGACATGTCGTCGAAGGATCAAAGCGATGATTAAGCTTTTCTGTTAATAAGGCGTATTTGACCACTAGAGGGACAAAATGCATTTTCGCAAGTATGTGCCAAGGTATGACGAGTTATTGTTTTAATCATGAGTAGGCTAGGCAAATTAAGGTTAGACATATACAATACAACTGCGAAAACGTAGGAACGTAAACGTAAACGTCACCTAGAACGTGATTGCCCGTGACGCGTCTTATCAGCTATAACGTTATAGTAGTGGCCTGCCTTGGCGTGTCTTGCGGGGCAAGTTATTGGCTTACTCAGGCAATTGGCTTGTAGTCGTTTAACTCAGGAGCATTTTTTGAGGAACGAGCATCCCTTAGAAATGTTTTTTTAAAAATAAACATGCTTCATTTCTTAGCAGTCTCATTTATTCAAGTGTCTTCACAAGATAAATTTATCTTGGTAATTGTTATGCTTCCTTTGATAACGCTTTACTCATGGAAAAGTTTTTGAGTTGTTCATCACCAAACCCTGAGGTCTGGCCGTATCAAATTGTATTAAGACACATCTTAGCTGCGGCAAGAATAAACGATCTTCTTCAATCTCTAGTTTCTGGCTATTCTCAAGCACACTTATTATATTTTACGTATTTTAATGGTGCATGGACGCTACTGAACAAACTGGCGATGCTTTCACAAGAATAACGAACGCTTGTGCATGCCTAAGTAATACTACATTTCCCGACTATTAACCATGAAACCCTGGGATCGTCAGACCCGAATTCATATATTCCACGATGCAAGAGGAAGTTACAGCCACCTCGCAATCGCCTCGGATGGATATGAGCAGTTCAGTGGCAGGCGCAGCGTCTAAGGAATGACGGAATACGAGTCTTCGGCGTTGGGCTAAACCTGCTTGAAATTCACCAGAGAGCACCAAAGAGCTCTCTCTTGCCGAGAGGCGTAGTTAAATAATGGAGCGGCGGGATGGAATCAAAGATGGAATTGTCTAAGAATGAGAACAGTTGTCTTGATCGAAACAACGGGATCTGGCTGAACGCGCTCGCGTCATTTGCATACATTACAAGACATTGCCGAACATCAACGGTGTGCATCAATGGAGCAGATCTAGTCGCTTGCCATTCTAGTAAAGATTGCTAAATATTTGTAACGCTGTACTCATCTAGGAATGTGCGTATATTTTCATTAGAAGACGAGCAATATGCGCACTTGGTACTACTTAAGGGGTAAGTTGTTGCATTTCTTACTTCGTTAATGCTCTCAGCATTTATACACGTCATCTACAGTGGTTTTAGCGAAATAATTTTTGGTGATTTTGAAAAAAGTTTACATTCTGCCAAAAAATACAGTTGCGCAGGCAAGGGTATAATAAAATGACATTAACTGTTGTACTTGCAAAACATACAGTATGGGCATACGTTAGCGTTCTGCGTTAAGCAAGGCCACTTGATCATTAGAAGCTGCGTAAATTTTTTGAGCGTGGTGAATACTTGAGTATAGGAGTAGAGCTAGCGAGAGTAGAATTAGAGAAAACTGGTATCACTCAATCATAAAACTAATACAAAATTTATTCCATGGTGTCCAAAGTAAGATCGAACGGAATGATGAAGTTCCATTTTCTTCACATTTAAAGAAGTGGCGGTACATTGTAATTTCGCTAAGACTCGAAAGCGAATTTAAGTATATGCCTCGTAATGCGCTGTCCAAATCGTGTACTTATGAGACCAACGATTTTCTCTGAGCTCTCTGAATCTGTTCTCCATAGAGTCCAACAACGATAGTCTCGGTAGCATCTTACTGAATGTATCTCGTTGCTTTTTATGGAGAGTTCTAAAACTTTCTTTCTAAGTTGAGGTAAGAAATCATTCTAAAATGTTAATGAACTATACAATACGACAACCACTTTTGAAAATGACAGGATCGGATAACATTGATCATTTATTTTCTCTCCTGTTTGTACTGAATGAAAATAGTATACGGGGCATGTAGCAAAGATTACCGCCCCCAAAATCAAAAGCCAACCACAAAGATTACCGGTGTATCCAGTATTATATGAAAATCAAGTAAGTGTTCCATTTTTAATGTTATTTCATTTAAAATTTCCCAAACCGTATCCGCTTTGTGCAAAACACTTTTAATAAAAGGATCACCAACATATTTTATAAACGTATGTTTCTATTTTTAACATATTTTACACGTACATTCTAGTTTAAAACATTTGTAGACTATGTTAAAGACATCGGATTGGACGGTCGAATAAGTAATGATTGGAAATACAGCTTTATTTTGCATGCAATAATGAAATACTGATTTTACAAAATTAGTAATAATAATAATAATAATAATTTCCCCAAAAGGTTGTATAGAATTTCTTTCTCGTAAAGCTGTTATTGCTATCTTACGCTCTTAATATCCTAAAATTTGTACTAGCACTTATGATTTCTAAGTTGATCAAGGCAAACGGTAGAAAGTAATATCATAGACTGGGATTGAAGCGCGTAAAAATGGCGACGCTTGCGGTGTAAGCTGACAGAGCCGTATTTGCTCGAAGGATATAAGCATTTTTTTAGCATAAAGAGTAAGGGGAAGGAGGAAATATTTTATGAACTGTTATGTGCCTTATGTATCCCGAGTATATGTGTGTGTGTGTGTGCTTATAAGCGTCTTGTGACCCAGCATTTTCGGTAAATCGAGCAAAGACGTTCCATGCTTGAGCGGGCCAAAGACACGAAGGTCGAATGCCCTTCGAAGAAAGGACGTGAACTAAAGAGAGATATGGAAGAGGTATCGATAGGTAAGGCCTGCTATCACTAAGTTCTCTGTAAAGATGAGGCGTAGTTGGCCCCTATCGTGAGATGGATCGACCAGAAATCGGTCGTTTCGGTATTGGACAACAGTAGCAGAGAGGGTTGGAACAGCGTAACCTAGGCCGTCCGATAAACGTACAATACGCCTCCGTTGGGGCTAAGGCTGGCTAAATTGGAATACTTAGTTGTTTCCTCAAGAAGATGCGTCGTTTGACGAAAAGAGAACGAAAGAAGGTACATGATATTGGAGAATCATAGGAATAAGCAAAGAAGCAGTGATAGGTGTCAATAGGCCATAGAGAGGCGAGAGGATGGAACTTCGTAGGAGCTGACAAAGGGGATAGGGAATATCGAATCTCGAAAAGAAGCGAATTGAGATGAGAGTATAGCAGTCACTGATGTAAACTTTGCCCAAAGAACGGTGTTATTGACTAGAGCCAGGCTATTTCAAAACGAGACCATATGATAAATACAAGAGTAGTTTTTACATGCTTTATTGAACTTCACTATCTTAAAAAAATGTAGATAAACATGAAAGGTTTAAAATGAAGTGCAAAGAAGCATAGTTAGTTATGACCGTTATACAAGCGGTTCTTGTTTCTGACGCATCAATTCACCGAGGCGTACAAGCATAGTAAATCCGCTTAGCGGTAGAACTATTTACGCATAGTTTCTTGGCCATCGCTCCTTTCTTTGCTTATGAGGTAAAAACACACAATGGAGGAGACTTTCCACAACACTGCATTGATAACATAATCTAGTTAAAAACGGTGTGGTTATTAAAATTAGTGTTTAACGTATGTATGCGGCATCACCCGTTGAAACGTTAGGGCAACTGAGATAAAATAACCTTCTTATTGGATGCTCCTATTTAAACAATAACCTTTGAAGAAAATCAGGTATTCATGTTTTTGCACGTGGAATGTTTTAATGACTATTTGTTTTTTTAAATTTTACGTTCTTATGTTTGCTTTTCACTGAAATTAGGCGAGTTTACACGTAGAGAACATTCAGTTGGAAGAGCTTGTAGACATATAAACAATTGTTATCTGGACGGTGATAAAGGTGATTATATGAGCCCTTAACAACGGCTGCACACTTGCGGTAAACTAACAGTTTGGCTCGAATTAAGAGAGACAAGAATTCGAATCGAGACAAGATTAGTGAAGATGCGATTAGAGATACAGTAATATGGAACTTATATCATTTTCAACGAAAATGGTGTTTCGAAGGCTTAAAAAAGTTGTTTAATAACAGAGTTCATTCGTTGCTGAAAAAGCATTTGACTCGGCGAAGTTATTAATTTTGCTTTGCGCTGAACGTAGACGTCGAGGTGGGGTTGGTGAGGGCTTGCCGTGAATTGAACGTGATTATGTATCGGTTGAGAGTATCTAGCTTCCACTGCTAGACGTTTTCCACTTATACACCTGTCTGTATTTAAAAATAAATGGCTCTGTCTGTAGATATTGCGTTTCGTTGCTAATTGGTTAAAAATTGGAACAAACAGGACGTTTAACGGTAGTCTGTATAGCGGCAAAAGATAACAAATCACTGACACAATGGATGACAAAATAAAATTTGCCATATGATATAAAAAGGAATGTATCATATCGTGTAGGCGCTGTTTTCTGTCACTGAGAATATTCATTTGCACCTTCATAACGCTTATTAGATTCACAGAGAAAAAGTATTTTTCAACAGTCGGTTTAAAAAATTGTCACCAAAAGCGGGCGTACAGTTCCAAGAGTGGGCTCTGTATATCTCAATACAAAAAATGTCGGTACAGCAGTTTTAAAGAAATTTACAAGAGGGTAGGAACGCCCAAGACGCTCGACATCTGCAGCGCAAGTTTTTTGGGCAATCAATTTGTTATCTGTCGTGAATGTTTTCCTTGCGGCAACACCCAAATCATACTAACAAGAGCTCATCGCGGTTTTGTGAAACATTAGCTATATAAACGAAAATGACAATATTCGAGTCCAAAGAACTGTGATTCTCCCGACCCAGTGTCATTACCTTGAACTCAGGTGCATAAACTACTGCTAAAAGCATATAACGAAAAATAACTTGCTGTTTTGTACGGCTTTCTCAATCGCGTTGAAATTGAATAATTAGGGTGTTGACTGGAACGCCCTATGCATTCTTGCAGCTTACAGTATGTTTTTCAAAACCGCGAGTCAATATATATACTTCGTGGTTTTTTTAGTTAAGATGTAAAACATAAAGATTATGTGGTATTAGCTTTGGTCTACAAAGCGATTTGATAAAAAATATTTTTGTGCCTTTCGCGTTGTTTGCATACAACGCAAGTTTTTTTCACTTCTGGCGACAGAATGCTTTTCCCCCTTCACGGTTTTCTCTATCTATTTCAAAAAAAGTTGTATTCTGCTTTTAGGAACCAGTATTTATTCTAGATTTATCCGTCTCGACGCACGGATAGCCTGAACGGCCAACTTACGTTGGGCTGAGCATGCTCAAGGCGCTCTACGCTGTGCAGCCTCAGCCTGCCACTTGAGTCGCTTCGCCTTTTCTGCCTAACATCCGGCTAAAGGATACGGTGCGCTGTTGGCGACGTGCGGGATTGAAAGAAGTGAAAGAAACTCATTTGTCAGGTTTTCCTTTTACTTGCGGAAAGGCGCGAGCCATGGTCTGAGAATCCAGGCTCAAGGCATGCTGCTATAGGGGGTTTTGGATTATTTGCCCGCCGTCGACAAGCCTCCTCAGCTTGCAGCGTTTGAGGGCGTCATTATAGAGGCCAATAGAGGGATGAGCTGTTAAGAAGGGTTAAACTTTTCCTGACATATTTCAGTCGATATGAGAAAAGGCAGAATATGCTCGATCAGATCTTCCAACACGTTTGTTAAGAAACATATGCAAAGATTCGCTCATTAGCAGCGTGGTAGGAAGGTGACATTTTCTTTTAAAAGGCTATATGATTTTGTATGAGCTCCGTACCACCGATTTTATCTACACGAATTATAATATGTGCATACTTAACCTACACATACCTTTATGAGGATCATTGTCGCCATAAAACTGCTCAGATAGAGTGCCTTAGGCACAAACGTATATAAGTAACTATATTTAAAGCGATATGGGACTTACATAATGATTACTTGTGCCGCGTTTGCTGGCAAGACTAAAATATATAAAAAAAATTTCTTCAGTTTTATTTTTAGTGGAACTTACAAGCCACAAATGATTGATTTGTGTGATTAAATGAAGTATCCAAATAAAGCTCAACTTTATTACCTAAAGAGTTGACGCAAGCCCTATTAACGTTCTTTCTTGTTGTTCATCAAAAATAATCACGAAGCGACGTCAAACAGTCCAAAATCTCGTGAGTCACTTTTCAGGTTAATGTTAAACGACTTTTTACGCTTTTGTTTTCATCTCTTCACAATTAACTATTTCGCCGAATAAATAGGTGATTCATCCTTATTTAGCATTATATTAGTACTCTCAAAAGAACGGTGCGAATTGGATCAGATGTGGTGCGGTTTGTGTGTTTATCGATAAATATAATCTTTGTTGCCCCCACATCCTATATATATATATATATATATATAT